>JAYESA010000464.1:0-180000 GCA_036927795.1 Iris macrosiphon
TCAACAAGTTCACATAAATATATTGTGTTGAGTGAATGACAATAAATAATTTGTATTCATCTTCTTTAAATATGGTACTTTAGGAACCAGAACATGTTCTTTTATTCTTTCGGTCGTAAATGATCCCATGACCTGACCATTATAGGTATACTGAGTAAATGATAATTACTCATATTAAATCTCTTCATGGGAGATCTTCTCTTCGAGAGATCTCTTCAGAAGATTTATCTTTATGGGTGATTATCACTTTAGTAGATTAATATTATCTCTTCAGGAGATACTTTCAATCTCTTCAGGAGATACTGTCATATTTTCTACCTCTTTATGAGATTTTCTCTTCAGGAGGAATTGTCATGTATATAGACGGTCGTTTTGATGAATCCGTTCAGGATTTTTTTTATAAATATGACAGAATGTTTTAGGATCATTATTATATCCTTTCCTAGATAGATACTCAATGAGCCTATCACATTCTTCCAAATGGTTTTAGTCAATATATGGATTGTTTTGCAAATCCTCCGGGGATATACTAATAATTTTAAATTCTTCAAGAATATTTTGTCTAGGTTATTATGACCGGAGAATATATTTCTTTATATTCTATTCATGGTCATTTCAACAATCCTTAGCTAAGGATTGCTCTATATATTTGAATCTTTTTATTTATTTATTACAAACTCCCATTTAAACCTACTGGGTTTATTTCGTTTACGTTTTGTACTATAAGACCGAACACTCCACGTTGTGCGAGAGATATCGTATTGTAAACCCCCTGAATTTTCAAAATTTTAAAAACTGGATTTTTCACAATTTTCTGGAATTTTTCGGGAATTTTCTGTAATTTAAAAACAGGGTTTTAATTTTTAAATAATTTTTAATTGATATTAAACAATATTAAAATATTATGAAAATAATATTTTTGGGTGTAAAATGAAAAACTGGACTTAGGGCAATTTTTTGGAATTTATCGGACCCCGGACCTATTTTTTAAATGCCTAAAAACTATTGGTTAATTATTTATTTATTTATTTATTTATTAAATGATTTTATATATTATTATTATTAATTTAAATTATCCGGCCGCGGCCCGTTGGGCCGGCCCGGCCCAGCCCAACCCGAGCCCATCCCCTGGCGGGTCGGGTCGGATCCGCCGCCGCCCGACCCGAACCCGCCGACCCGCTAGCGACCCAGCCCCCGTCCCCGCGGTTTCCGCCGCCCCGCCCGCGGCCACGACTCCGCCCCGCCCGCTCCGGCGCCCACGTCCACCCCCGACCTCCACGTCCACCCGCTCGGCTCCGCCTCCCCCGCCGCAACCGCCTCCCCCACCGCCTATATAATCCCCGCCCCCTTCTCCTCCGATTCCCCGAACCGCCACCGCCACCACCCGCTCAGGCCCTCCACCGCCACCGCCACTGCGCCTCGCCCAGCCTCGCCGAGAGCACCGCCGACGCCGACGTGCCCGGCCGCCTCCTCCTCCTTCCCCGGCGAGCAGCACAGCCGCAGCAGCTCGAGCAGCGCCGCCGCCGCCGCCGGCGAGCCTCCAGCCACCTCGCCGCCTCGCCGCAGAGCCCCGGCCCTCCCCCGCCGCAGCCCGGCCGCCCTCAGCCGCCCTGCCGCCGGCCAGAACGGCCAGTGCACAGTAAACCCTAGATTTCGAATCCGCGTGTCCGACACGAGTCGGACACGGTTCGACCCTGATTTTCGGGTCCCCTTCAGGTGCGCGTAACTTTTTGCTCGTAGCTCCGTTTTTGATTCCGCAAATTGCGTTGCGAAGCCTGTATGACCCTCTCGGTGCCCGGACAAACTGTTCGGGGCATCGGGCCTGTGGCGATCGCACACCGCGATCCAAAAACAGGAAAAACAAGACCCTGTTTCACCCCGGAACTGAGTACGCCCCGCCAAACGGGACGACTTGGTCGCTCACGGTCTTCACAGATACGTGCGCCTCGTCGATACGGACGTGTGGGTTTTCACGGAAGCTGATTCGGGTGTGCGTGCACCCCGAAATCAACGCGTATCCGCGGACATCGCTCCGTATCCGCCTTTTCTGCAATTTGCCCTAACTTCGTGTACACACGTCGGATCGAGACGAAACTTGCGCCATCGGACTCGTAGCGATACGCTGGTCCTGTGGGTCAAGTTTGGTCCGATTCTGAGAACGTTGACGAAATCGCGTGTCGTGGGCCCCACAGGCCCCGCTCGACGGGCGATTTCGTGATCGGCTCATCAGAATTCAAATCTGAAAGTTCCGTTGGGTTCGTATCAGCGTTTCTGACCTGTTGACACTAAGTTTGATGAATTTGGAGACCGTTGACCCTGACGCGTTTTTCGGTGCAAAGCGGGCCCACCGGTGGACCCCGTTTTTGCCCGAAACTGCCGTTTCTGCCCTTGTCTCCAAATTGGACCCAAGGACAGGCGTTTCTAGCTGATTGATATTTTCTGGATCTGATGGTGATGTTTGTTTCAGCAACCGGAGTACCGCCTGTAATTCCCGCCGAAGTCAGAACTGCGAACCGAGCCGGAACCACAGGCAAGTGTACCTCGCCGAAACTTGCAGCTTGCTACATATCTCCTGGACTTGGTTATACATCAGTGGGCAAGTAAAGCCTGCCAATTCTTAGACAATTCTGATTATAGTATTTTACTTGATTTTCTGGTAGTTTCTTATGGAACTTGTTTAACTGCTCAACCCAGGACACCTGACACTATTCATGTGACGGAATTGCCTGAGATATACCTGGTGATTCCGTATAGGTTACATATTCATGTCATTACAGTTTACATGCTTAGATTCTAGCCTGACTCATTGCATTAGTTCAAACTTGCGTGACTCGTACCTAATATATTCTGGAACTGTGACGTGAGATTACATGGGGTGGGGAGAGTATTACCATATCAAGGCTGATTATAATATAAATAATGTTATCTGGAGGTGTCCTAGTCTCTGATACAGAGCTTTGGCACAAGTTCTGGCTCTTCTAGAAAATACTGCTATGGTTTCTTAGACACTGATCCTGTAGTAGTCTCAGCCTGAGTATGACTAAAACTCTCACTTGCATGTCACTAGCTGGTTTACATATTTACCCTGCTGTTTATTTTAGTGCTGCACTGCATATGTTTTGGCTTGTATTTCCTGTACCTTGTTATGTCCCCTGAGGACCTGGAATGGACTATGTCCCCAGGTACAGCTGAAGAAAACTACCCCGAGGTGTACGGTTCAGGAGCACTCCTTGGAGCAGAACCCGGAACTGAGGACGAGATAGTGGCCGAAGACTTCTCTTGAGCACCGGCTTCAGTTATACAGTATTTCCATTTCCAGCATTTTAAATTCCTGTCTTTTCTTAAATGTAACAGACTAATTCTCGGATTTGTTCCCGAGATAGCTTATTTGAGATTTCAGTATTTATTTCCATTGCTTAATTTCTGGCAGTTAATCTGTGACTTTCTGTGGATGAGATTAGAAACACCTGAGACTTGTAACATATTACTGATAGACTACAGCTTAAGCATGCCCTGATGGATCCATTAAATTGGGTTGTCCATCGGTGCGTGCTGCTGGCCATTGCTCACGTGCTCAGTCCCTCGTCATTTTGGGACTGGGGCGTGACACGTATCTTTTCATTATCATCTTTTACATTCAGGATTATTCGTGGTCTAGTGTTATCCTTTATTTTCATCATCCTTTTTATTACTGATAATGTCATCTATGACAAATTCTTCTTGATTCTAAATTTCTCTTGAATATGTATAAAATATAGATTTCTTAGGTACTGATACCTCTTTTTCAGTCTCTTCTGGGATCTGAGGCATATATTCTCGACCGGAGCGATATACTTTGAGAAATTGGATCTTTGGTTCTTGACATCTTTCGGACCATCATGAACTTTTCTTTACATGAGATATTTTTCTTCAGGAGCTTATTCTTCTTCAAGAGTATTTAGGATGTGTTTATATTATTCTTCTTCTGGAGAGCTGAGTCTTTTAGAACCTTTAGGTCTTATTCGTTCTTAACGTAGAACTGATTCATTTTCTTCCTGTATTTGGTTCTTTTGATATTTTCTTCTATTCTAGAAGGTACACGTAACATTCATAGTTGGTACAATTATTTATGCAACATTATTAGTCATCGAGTAAACATCGATTAATAATTTGCAATGAATTACAAGGAATAATTCGTCCTAATTTAGTCGAGGTTAGATAAAGTGGAAGTATGTCAATACGTTCTTCTGGAACGATAATTCATGACGTTATTCCAGAACGATAATTTACGACATTTTTTTTTTGAACAAGGCATTTATCTTTCTCCTATCCCCCCCATAACGGTAGAAATTCTGTCTTATAAAATTGACAGATCGCAAATTTTACGTTAAAGATATCTCATATCTAAAATATTTAATAATCTTAGGAGATGAACATATAAATTTTCTTTACTATATTTCACAAAACATAGATGCCAATATTGCAGTTTCAAATAATACCAACATGAGACATAAAATCTAAAAATAATGTAATTCTAAATGAAACTAGGCTACTTGTAACTACATAATTCCGGAAGAGGGATATTTTTATCATTTTTATATTATTTAATTATTGTGAATAATTGTTATATTATAAATATATTGTTGACTAGTGGACTAGCTCCTATTAATTAGACTTAGTGCTAGTGAGCCCAAGTGGATCCAACTAGACTTGACTTGACCCATTGGTTCAATTAATTAGAGTAGTCATGATTAGACTAGTTAATTAGTTATTTCCTTAGTTAAATGAATAAAATATTCTCACTAGTTGTAGAGATGCCTTCTTTAATAAAATAGATTCTATTCATGACATGGAGAGTGGCTTTTAAGTATTATTATATATTCCTAAACCTAACTCTAACCCTAACCCTAACCCTATTAGGAGGCTATTTAAGCTCTCATTGATTCATTAATAGCCTACTTTATTTCCTAATTAGTTCATCCCAAAATTTGAGAGAAACCCAAAATTCCTTCATTACCAAATCAATTTCCATTCCCCTCAATT
Organism: Iris macrosiphon; assembly: GCA_036927795.1. Classification (NCBI taxonomy): domain Eukaryota; kingdom Viridiplantae; phylum Streptophyta; class Magnoliopsida; order Asparagales; family Iridaceae; genus Iris; species Iris macrosiphon. The sequence continues at coordinate 5,023 of JAYESA010000464.1, forward strand.
TTTATTTCAAAGGAGGCTAAGAGCTTGGATTGCAAGGAGCACTTGAGGAGGAGGAGAATTGCTAGAGGCTTGTGTCCATTTTGTGTCCACTTGAGGAATTCATTGAAAATCCATCTCCCAATAGGTATAATCCTTATTTACCTTCAATTTCATAGTTAATTTGTAGTAATATACCCTTAGGAACCCTTCCATGGCTAATGACTACCCATAGGAAGAAGAATTAGGTCCTAATAGGCTTTCTTTTGATAGTTACATTAAGTTTTGTGTCCAATTTGAAAAAAAATTCGAGATTGGTGTACCAAGTGTTTGTTATTTGGTCAATTATGGTTGTTGGTGCCTAAATTGGTTGAGTGAGGGAGTGTACGTGTCCACAATTGGATACGAAAAGTCCGTGTCATGAAACCCCCATGATACGAAGGTAGATTTGGGTATTTCTACGTATTAGTGTCTTAGTGTGTCATTTCCATTAATTGTATGGTAATTAGTTATTCTAGTTCTCTATATATATCATAAATTATATATTATATGTGTTTTAAATTGATTTGGGGGTTTATATCATAGTGGTGTCGATTTTTGGAAGTAAGTATCATGGGTATCAGAAGTTATTGCACTAGGTGTTTGAGAAATTCCCTTTGCTAGTGTTTATAGTGTTTGATATGTGTTGTGTGTTATTGATTGTGAGGATCAGGAAACTCAGAGCAGTGCATTATGCACCAGGCTCAATTTCAAGTGTGTGTGACAGGGTGCATGTTGAGTTGTGTGCATATGTGTGAAGGGGGTGGTTTTAGTGTTTGAGTTGTAGAGTACTGTTAGAGTGTGTTGGTGTTATGCTTGGGAGCGATGAGTAGGTTGAGGTGGTTGTCATGTGTTGAGTGTGGAGATATCATGAGAGCTTTGAATTTAATGTGTGTCTAGTTGTATTATGATGCTAGTGAGATGTTAGTGCATGATGTTCACGGGTGGGTGAGTGGTGCTTTAGAGGAGAGAGAGCAGTAAGTAGCAACAATACTTTGCTGTGCGGTTTTGCAACATCAGTTGCCAGAGGGTTGATAACAGTAATTGCACGACATAAGTTCGAGGAATACTGATTTCTAGTATAACATAGCAGTAGGTGAGGCTTGGGTTAGTGCAGAATTGAAGGGGGTTTGAAGGAAGACTGCAAAGTATGCAGTTCTTTATTGGCAGAGATGACGGGGTGTGCAAAAACTGAGTACTGCAGGCCTGAAATGCAGTAGGACCTGCAGATTGGGGGCTCGGGTACCAAGCTGATGGAGCTTGTGTATTCAGTTCCAGGTTGGGAGAACTGTGAGGGTATAGTTCCTGTATGAAGGTTTTGAAGGTAGTGTAGGAGCAACATCTAGTGTGGTATGAAGTGAAGTTGCAGCTGGAGATGGGTAATTGTAGTTTGTAGTTCAGGTGCAGTCTAGAGTGTGTTATCTAGGGGGTGTCGAAGATAGGTATGTATATATGACATAAGGTTTGGAGTGTCTACTTAGAGTGACAAGTGTCTAGGTGTGGAAGTGTGTTTATAATGAGCCTGAGTGTGTGCCCCGAACATGAGGATTCCATGTGTGTTCAGATAAGCTCAGTGAAGGTAAGTTAAGTTCAGATGAAGGAAAGAAGGTACTAGTAGTGTGGCATCAGTGGTCGAGTGAGGAAGAGCTAAAGGAGTGTGGGCAGATGTTGGGTGCAGTAACCTTAGAATTGCAGCAACTTGCTCTTGCAAGATTGCCCTCCACTTATGCACCCCAGGTTAGTCAGTGCACAAGAGTTGCATACTAATTCCAGCAAATGAGAGCATGGTTCAGTTGATTTGAGATTGGACTAGTGTGCATGTTGGTGTTTTAGTGTTCAGTTGAGGAAGAGTGTATTAGGGAGTGTTGCCTTGAGATGTGTGAATAGGGGACTAAGTTGAGACTGTGTACACTAAAGGACTTGAGAAGTAAGAGGAGGGAAGGGGGGGGGGGGGGGGGGGGGGGGGGGGGGGGTTCCTGAGTGACTGATAATGGAGGTGCAGTAAGTGCAGGAAAGAGGGGGAAACATGGAGGGTTAGAGCAAGTGGAAGAACAGAACAACAACTGTGGCATCAAGGTGAGCCACAGCAGTAGCAGCCCAGGGAGGTGTTCAGAGCAAAGCAACAATATAGGTGAAGCACAACAACAGGTTGGGTGCCAAGCAGTGGGTAAGTGAGTGTGACTAGGTGATTAGTTCAGGTGTAACGATGTGTTGGATTTGGAGTGATGGGTACCCGTTGCGGGTAATGCAAGAGGAAGTTCAGGAGGGGAGCAGTGAGTTGAGGGCACTCTTGTTGCAGGTAGGAGTCTGCGAGGATGTGTGTCAGTTGTGAGTGAGGTAAATGTTAAGGTGATGAGATGTTGGTTCAGTTAGAGTGTTAGTGTAGTATGTTAGTATTAGTGTTAGCAAGATTAGTATCATGTGATACCATGCACCATGTAGTATCTAGTGTATAGTTAGGGTATTAAAGTTGGGTATTAGAATTAAGCTAGAAGATCCAGGTATAAGGTAATAGTTAATACCAAGGTATTAAGTGTTGAGAGGTATCCATTAGATGAGGGTATTAGGTGACTGATACCAAAGTATCAGAGAATGTTGGGTATCAGTGGGTAGGGTGAGGATATGTGTGGTAGCTAATATAGGTATGTCCATGTGAGTATCAGTAGGGAATCAGTGGGGGTTAAGGTAAGGTAAGTGCCAAGTTTTGGTTATGGGGTTAAGGTATTGTTACACAACTAAGGTATTGGTAGAGTATTGAGGTATTGAGTAAGTTTAGTGTTTGGATACTAAGACTATAGTAAGGTATTGAAGAGAGAGATTAATTTAGACTAAGGTATTAGACTAGAGCAGAATACTTGAGTGTCAAGATATAGGGGGCTATATAGGGGGCTAGGTATGGATATTAGTTAAGGTATTATGGTAAAATAATATTAGAATAGAGTAAGATACTATATATATTGTTATCTATAAGTCTATATAATATAATTATGATATTTAGTATATTATACTAACTAGTATAAGCCTAGAAACTTAGTTTAGTAAGGTATTAACCTAGGAAACCTAGGATTGACCTAGTTTGACACTAATGACCTAGTGTTTACCTAGAGGCATACTTTCAAGCTAGTTTAGCATGTTTATAATTCCAAAACACAGTTTTGACTTGCAGCTCATATTTAGGTCCTTGAGACACCGATACAAACACTGTTTGACATTCATTGCTCTTGACCACAAGCGAGTACATTCTCTGATAGTTTCTATTATTTGATATTTACTATGATTCATGTTTTATAATATTGCTTTACCTGCTTTTTGACATGCTGGATACACGGATTGATATTGTATGGATTCATTGTCTTGAGATACGTGGTTTTAGGCCTATTGACTTTTCTGGACTAATGAATTACTGGACAAATGTATTTTTGGCCTATTGATATTTCTGGACTATTGAGATTCTTCGTGTTGGGACTATGATCCATGAGTACCAGTCGGAAGGAAAAATACCTAGAAGACGTGTGAATATACCATTTCTATCCCATGGTCTGACTGAAATAATAGCAGTCACACACGACACGTGTGGTTTGCCGAATTTTACCCCTAGCCGTTCACATGTCAACTTGGTATTCAAAACACTAGTTTAGATATCTGTCTTTCTGGATTACTCTGTACTTGCTGGTTACGTGCTTATATGACAGGTTTACTAGTCCGACTGTCTTTACATACTTATCAGTTCTTCTTCTTGCTTTTCAGTGTTTCCATATTTATCTGCTTACTCTATTTTGTACCCTACTTCTTTATTATCAGCTCATCTAGTATTTCATCACTATTTATTAGGATGTACTTCGCTCAAATCCTGACTGAATATATTTTTCAGACGATGACTTAGAGGACTGGCGTTCGACATATTACGGACCGTAGGAGGGAGTTGCGACCATGAGCTCTGACATTCAGGAGTGATTACTGAGAGGTCTAGCCGGTATCACGAGATACCTTAGTTTCATTACTTAGCATTGTACTGGATTTGTCTCCAGCTCTATAAACATTTGAGATGTAGTTGATATTCTAGACTTCATATTGATTTGTTTGACTCTTAGACTATAGATTTGTTGTGGTTATTTCGACTTGTCACTTTGTGATTTGTCTTGCTTTATATCATTTCGTGCCATCTTCTTCCTTGTAGATTATTGTGATTGAATATTATACATCATTACCATATTGTCCTCCGTATGGAGTTGAGATATCATTGACATGCTATGATTATTATTGTGTGAGATGATTAGATAGTATTGTTGACCTAGACAACGTTCTACCGTCGATGCTGTGACGTAGGATGGACGTACCCACGTACTCGTGCCCTCTCACCGGGTGCGGGTCGTGACACTACTTATTATTCCGATACAATCTTCGGGATTGATGATTTAGAAACAAATTTTTTTGAGGTTAAGAAAACCTAGTTGACCATTAGTTTTGCTGTCATTTGCTAAGAGATGACTACACGAATTAGTTTTGATAATTCTTATCATCATTGTCCTGGGGAGTCTTGATCATGCCACAGTTCAAAAGTTATGGGATCATTCGGCTTCTGAATCACAATTGATACTTTGGATTGAGCTTCTGGCCCAACGTAGTATGTGACTTGACATTCGAGTGTGAGTGATGTATATCCCTAGCAAATAGCTAGAGAATCTATTTAGATTTTAATTAATTTGAGCAAGATCAGCCATCGTGAATACTACGTCCGATCTAGTATTATTGTGTAGAAAATGATCTTATTTTTAAGATGGTGTGTGTAGCATCATTCCAATTAAAATATATTTATAGAACTTCAGGTCTATGTCAGACAACCAGACATTCGTAGTCACCCTACGGATTTGACAAACTTATGGTACAAATTTTGAATTTCTCAAAGATTTACATCTTTAAAATATATGCAACTATATTGATAAAATACCAACATTCAGGTTGATGATTTTTTACTTTTGGCCTTTCGAGAGCCAACAACCCGTTGCGACATACAAAAGTTAGTTCGTTGACGACTGGTTTTTCTCGGACATGCAACACAACTCCTGCCATGCATGCACCCATTTGGGGTGATATGAAACTCAAGAAAGCAATCATGTTTATCATATGCAAAAACAATAAAATTATATTCTCTCCAACATAATCCAGCCTTCTAGCAGCTGAAAGACATGAAAATAATGGCATAATGTAGAATAGTTTCAATTTTACTATTTGTCTCTCAAAAAATTTGGGTGATACCATCTTCCATTACATGACAATTGACATGACAAATTTTAACCCAAAATGTTAATCACCCAAATTTTTTATTGTTAATATTAATATTAATGTTAATTAATATTAATATTTGTAACCAAAAATTTTTGGGTTACAAATAGCATTTTCAAAAATGCTATTTGTCTCCCAAACAATTTGGGTGATGCCATCTTCCATTATGTGGCGTATGATATGGCTGCTGGTATGACAGTTAACATGACAAAATTTAACATAAAAATTAATATTAATATTAAAATTAACATTAAAATTAATATTAACATTAACATTAACTTTAACATTAACATTAATATTAACATTAAAAAGATTTGGGTGATTAATTTTTTGGGTTAAAATTTGTCATGTCAGCTGCTATGATAGCTGTCATGTCAGCTGTCACATAATGGAAGATGACATCACCAAATATTTTTTGAAAGACAAATAACAAAATTGTAGCATTTTTGGAATAATTTACAGTTTCCAATTAGTTACAATTTGATCACAAATAATCTAACAAAGGTGATAAATATATTTCTTAGACATCAAGCCACATTTTGCCATGCAAAATAGTAAATAAAAAACGTACACGATGTTTCCTTCTTTCACTGATTGGGATAATAAATTTAATTGGGGGCTCATCTCCTAAGAGCAACTCCAACCCTATTGTCAGTTTGAAAAAAAAATGTTGCCACATAGAAATGACAAACTTTTATTTAAAAAATCATTATCCAATACAAATGTCAAATAAATTGTGAAGGTGGACAATGTACTTCATAATGACTTTACCTCCACACCATCAATTATGAATTAAAAATTTTTTAAAAAAAGGAAGAAGAGAAAAAATTGTATTGAAAGTTGAAAAAATTATTTTTTGTTGTCTTATTAATACTTTTGCATCGAAAAACACTTTTCTATCTCGTTGTTTTTTATTGTCATATCAATACTTTTGTATTGGAGAACACTTTTCTATCTCATTGTCTTGTGTAAATATAATCTTGCCAGGATTGGAGATCTTTTGCATTGGAGAATATTTTTCTATCTCATTATCGTGTGTGAATATAATCTTGCCAGGGTTGGAGATGCTCTAAAAGATGAGATGCAAATAAAATGGTAGTTTTAGGAGTTTTGTAGTATTACAAAAATATTTATACCGGATCATGAACTTGTACACCGCCTTGGAAACGACAATCTATTAATTAAAATCAAAATATTTGAAATTTGAACACATGTTTCAAAAATATTAGTCTTAGTAAGATCTCTGGAAATTAAACGCACTCAATACATTATAAAATGATATATGCTACATATTTCCTTATGAACACGTTTCAAACTGCATAAATATTATCCTTAGGAAATCTTTGAGTGAACAAACATGTGATTCTTCCATATCTCAAAAAAAAGAAAAAAAAAAAAGAAAAGAAAAAAAAAAAGATAAGTGCCAAATTTAAGGGTTGAAAATGACTATATGAGTCTATCCATTTTCTAATATCCACAGCCATTGAAAGTCGCACATATTCGCCCGTTTCTCATAACTTTTACTAGTTGTATACTATATGAATCTATCAGAACAGACTTTCCAATCCATGCATATAAACTTGAAACAACGATTTCTTTGTGGAAATTACTAACTTGTAACTTGTATTATATGAAATGGTCAGATCATAGTAATTTTTTTTTATATCAAAAGACAGGTTCAAGAAGAAACTTGGATGATTATGGCATTGCAGAACATGTGCTTTTAAATACATTTTCAATAACTAAAATTCTTTCCAAAGATAATTATAACAGTGACAATTGCAAGAGGTAAAACATTGCTTCATGTTTCATATCATCAATGATGAACATTTGACTCCTAAGTTCATCATCTGGCCATGTTATTGTTGCTTGTAGTCTTTTATAATATGATTTGTTCTCTCCTTATAAAGTTAGGTCTTCACATACAAAAGAAAATAAACGCAGTCACAGGAACATAGATTTAGGGCGGCTAGCCAATTTTGGTTACATCTTCTAGGGACGAATAGCAACAAATTTGCACTATCAGATAACTTCAGCTTTTGTGACTCTCGTGTATCCAACATCAATGTATAAAGAAAAAACTTACAGGAGGATTGGTTTCCTTGTTCTTGTGCAGAAGAAGAAGAACGAGAGAAGAAGGTGGTGGTGATATTTTCCTACTAGTGTTTGCTTGCGAAGAACTCCGCCGTCTGTTCATTCTCGTGTTCCGTACGTGGCCATTCTTTCTCGTGTCATCGTCGGTAAACCGGGCAGGCTGGCAGCATTCGTACTTTTATTTTTTGAGATGCCCGACGATACGCACGGGACTTTTGTGCACGCTTGCGTTGCATGCCATTTGGGACCACTGTCACGGTTTGATCCCGAGACCATCTGTCAAGCCAGAGAGGTTGTACCACCTGTCACGTTCCGATCCCGCAAGGGCCGATCGTCCTCGCTAGGACCTTGCGAAACCAATCGTTCTCGCTTGGACGCCGTGCAAACCTAAGTTGCGCTTGCACAAGACATAGTACTTGCACAAAAAAAAAAAAAAAAAAAAAAAAAAAAATATATATATATATATATATATATATATATATATATATATATATATATATATATTTCAACACAGATATTTATTTGCAGAAAACCAAAAATTGAACACATTTGATGGGAACAAAAATACTTTCTTTATTGAAATACTGAAATGTGATTAGAATGCATTTGCTTTATAAAAAATTTCTTCCAAATATACCCTTGTATATATATATATATATATATATATATATATATATATATATATATATATATATATATATATATATGAGGGAATATGAAAGAGGTTGTTGTAGATATGGATAAGGGAATCCATATTTGGGTTTATCCAAATTGTAACATATTTTGAAAACAACAATTCTATGTATATGTTTCAAGCACAAATTTGGGCATAACCTAGAAATACAAAAATTATGTGTATTAAATTATAATTTTTAATATATTTTAATCGCGATATCAACTTTGGATCCGATCCATTAAACAATAGTAATAGTCCAACCGAGCAAACCGAATAAACTCAATAAACCAAATATCGTATTCGGTTCAGTTTCAGTTATGGCTAAATTTGGTTTGCATTTGGTTTTAGATTTTTAAAATTTCGGTTTATTCCGTTTTAACTATTTCTATTCGGTTGAAACCAAATAAACTAAATGCTCATCCCTACCATGCACCAAGGTTCCTTTTTCTGCACCCTCCTTGTCCTCACTTGTTTGGCCGTTTTGAACAACTATATCGATTCAGGCATTGCTCCGACATGTGCTTGTAACTTCCCAAAGTCTGAAATCCCGTATTATTCCCTTTCAAATATTCATAATTCCTTTTGTTGAAGAAATTCAATTTTCTTATGATCAAAATTTAAAATTTCTTTTATGAAAAATCAATCCAATTTAATTTTTTTTAGAAAACAAAAAAACCCATTTCCTTTTATTAAAACCAAATCAAATCAAATCAAATAAACCATAAAATCTCCTTGAAAATTAATTCAAATTTCCATTTGCAAATTTAAATTAGCATCATTTACCTTTTCCAAACATTCAAAATAATACTGCTTGCGGCCCAAGTTTTTGATCGCTATAAAACCAATCGATATCGATCGAGAAACATCCCCAACATCACTAATGCTCCATTATCCCCTTTCCTTCTTCTACTCTGGCTATTCTGACGCCCCCGCCGACGAGAAGCCCCTACCACGGTCGGATCCGACTAGTCTCTTTTATAAAACAATCGTCGTGAATCCCACTTCGCCGTTGAGGCCGCCGTTCGACCACCCGTAGAGGCTCTTTAATAGTATGTGGCTTCTTCCCGACATGACATTAATAAAATAAGTAGAATTAGCCACACATCAAAACATTGCTAATCAATAAAAATACGTCGCTAATTTGATTTAGCGATGTTTTGGCGTGGGCGCGTTAAACCTAGTCGCAGAAAAGAGGGTCGCAAAACGTCACGATGTATCGAACGATGAATTATTGCATCACCATTCTACGACGTTTAACGACTCATGTTGCAACATTAACATCGCAAACATAATCGCCATGTGTCACCAAAAATTGGCATAATTATCGATTTTTTTTTTACTTTTGCGACGTCTATTTTTTAAAATTTAGTGACTTAGTTTATGTCACTATACGGCACAAAACTTTCCAATTTAGCGATCTAATCGCTTTCGGTGGTTGATCTCTGCCGATTGGAGCTAAAAAAGAGCCATAATGCCATGTATTGACATAATCGAAGGGCTGACTTCATCGATCCATGAATCCTCTACAAGGATACAAATCCCGAAAATCAATCTTATTGAAAGCTGGTATAACCCTCTCTCTGCTCATCTAATTTCGTTTGTTAATATGTTATCGTTTGATTGATCAATTTTAAGGCCAATGTAGGCTACTCAAAACTGTCATCTAATATTCTCTGGCATCATCCATTGTGGACTGTTTGCACAAAAAGACATGTAACAATATTCTCTACATGTGGGAATTAATGAATCTCGATTTTGTCGACCAATGCGATGAATTTGGTTCGTACCCGTCAATTTTTACCTATGTTTATTAGCGTAACTATCTAGTTACTTTTTATGTGATCTTCAGATCGCGATGAGACTTGTTTTGTTGGACTCATGGCATATTTTTACCCATGTGATGATGTAAACCCCCTCGATTAATTCTATAGATAGTCAGATTTGGATTTGGAAGATTTTGGATTCGCAGCAGATGTTGAGGTTTAGAGTAGTGTTGTCAGTTATTTTATTTTATTTAATTAAACCCTTGGCGCGCCCTAGCATTGTTTAATTATTCGGAGCCCAATATCAGCCCATAAATTCCATCGGACTTTTGTACTTCTGACTTGATTCGTCAATTTAGGCACTGGACTTTTCCGTCACTCAAAATCAAATCCGTTATGCCCTAAATTAATTGCATAACTTCCAGTATCCTAAAATCCATATTTAATTCCGTGTCGGACACCTGTGTCGTTACCCTCAATTTTGAGATACCAACTTAACCCGTTGAGCCGGACCAACTAAAGGGTCCAAGACTGACTCCAAGCCCCCACCATTTTTGACCTTTGTGTCATTTTCGAATTTTGACCCCAAGTGCCCCCATTTAATTTAAAAGCACGGGACACTTAAAATTCTATTTAAATCAAGGATAACGATTTTGCCTAATCCTATTTTAATCCCCAATTAATCTCGATGACCATTAAATTAAATCCGTGCCAAACACCCAACACTCCCTCACCATGCAAATCACCAAACACAATTTTTCTCCACAATTTTTGTATCATTTTATGTGTTCGTGCAATTTCTCGAATTTAAGGGACTTAGTTGTAATTTATTAATTTTAGGTGTCCTCACCTCATTGGCCAAGACCAAATGGAGAGGTTACCAATTGTTGACCGTAGTCAACATATCTCCCACTCTATTTCTCATGAAGAAATAAATTTACTCATGTGAAATCCTAGCCCTCCAATTGGAATGGGCAAATCTCCACCATCCAATCTACCCACACTCCCCTATAAAACATCACCCTCACCCTCTCAACAAACCAAGCAGGCTCTAATCCCTAGGTGTGGAAAACCCCCCTCTCTCTCTCTCCTACCTCCTCCACTTTATTCTCCATGCAAATTTCTTCCTCTTCCTTTATTCTTCTTCATTCTTCTCCCTGAAGAAGCAACTCAGCCCAGCGACTGGCCCGACTCCGACGGCTGACCCGGCTCTGCCTCCAGCGCGCCGGCGAGCTCAGCTCCGGCCGAGCGCCGGCCAAGCCGCTCCGGACCCCACGGCTGCACCCGACTCCACGGCTGCACTCGACTCTGGCGGAGCAGTTCTCCCCATCCGACTGATTCCCGCGCAGCTCCGGTCCGCACAGCCCTCGACTCCGGCGTGCAACACCCCCGTGACCCGTCCGGCCTGCTGAGTAGCCGACTGTTATTCTCCCTCCGGCCAGTTCGAGCACCCCGTCCGACTCCAAACCACCCCTTGACCCGCCTGCACCTGAGAACACCCGTCCGACCGACTCCCCGTCTCCTCCCTGTTACCACCACCACCGTTAGCTCCCATCATCACCACCACCACCGTTAGCTACCATCACCACCACCACCACCGTTAGCTCCCATCATCACCACCACCACCATCGCGAGATTACTACCGCCACCTCGCTCCGGCCGTCAAGGTATACCACTCTCCCCCTCTCGTTTTTGATATTGTTATATATTGTGTTGTGTTAGTTAGGGTATTGTTGTATATGTGTTGTGTACATAGCTAGGGTTGGTGTTTAATAATGTTGTGTAGTATAAATAATCATATGTTAATAATGTGATTAAGGTTAATATTGACTAAGGCCAATGATGATTAAGGTAAATGTTGATTATAAGGACTTGAGAATAGGGTTTAATGTAGGTTAGGGTTTATGTCTACATAAATTAAAATAAACTTAAATGATTTGCACGGAGGTTTGGAATTTAATTTTTGACAAGATGTTATGAATACAATACGTGGAGGGAGGAATGCTAAATCAAATAATGAAGATTAATTTATTGAGAAATGAGATGATGATATTTTGAACATTGATGAACACTGAGGAGCACGTATTGGATTGTGAACTAGTGTGTAGTATAAAAACCATTGATCGGTAATGTGGGGACTGGAAATTAATGATAGGTTAAACTAAAGTAGCACTCTTGTGATTTAGTAACAATGTTATGAAACGAAAGGTTAATAATCATTAATTGTATTTTTGAGGATGGTTTGATGATGTGGTACTGATGACTAGATGATTTGACGTATCGTACCGATAGTCAACTGTGGTCAAACCCCCCTAGTGTCTTGTCCCCGTGAGTCATAGCGGAGACTGAGTTTAGGAGTAGATGCGTGTCGCATCCCTGTCGGTCATGGAATAGATTATTGATTATCGGTTTGTATCTCATCTCTAGGTACTGCGGTACCTGAGGGCTTGGACGCGGTACCGGGACCCCGTCATCAGCAGCCGGACGCAGGCAAGTGTACCTTGCCAGCTTGTATTTCATATTACAGATATTGTTGTTCTTTATGTACATTGTGCGCATATTTATGTTGACGTTCGATACTTCACGTCCGGATCACAACCGGGTACTGACGTTCGTCGTAACGTCTTAGAATAATTGTTAGATGCTTTGTAGTACCTCGATGCACGTACTTGAGTACATCGACACCCCAGGACACACTCATACACTCTGATCGTGCCAGATTTCTGTATCCTGATACTGACATCATGACCAGAGACTGGGACGACCTTAGGGTCGTGTCTGTTGAGTTATTTCTGTGTGTCGAGACGGTAGATAGAGGTTCAGGTTCAGCGCACCATCGTTGACCGCATGGGAAGGGAAAGACAGTTACTAGACGTTTGGGCTCCTATGCACGCGCTTATATATGTATATATAGTGATCCTGTATTCTAGAGTAGTGTATCACCCGTATGTCTCTGTGCTCGGAGCTACGGTACGCCCCGTGTGTCTCTGTGTTCGGAGCTACGGTTTTATTTTAGACAGCCCACGCATCGAACATTGTCTTTAAACTGTGTCACACTAGTTGGATATGATAGAGTACCATGTTGTTGCACTTGTACTTTCTATTTACTTGGCATGCTGTATTTTTGTACCTTGTTACGTCCCTCTGAGGACCTGGTTTCCTTCCAGGTGTAGGAGACGAGGATTACCCGAAGAAGTACGGACCGGGCATCTATCCAGCAGCTGTACTCACTGCCGAGGACGAGGTCATCCCTGAGGACTTCGCCTGATCGCTGGTAGTGACTCTTTCCTTGGGACGGTATCATTACCTAGTTACCTAATGCCGTTCTGAGTTATCTTATTGCTTACTTTCATTCCAGTATTTTGTGCTAGCGGGTTTGTTCCCGTATGACTACTCTAGTATTTGTACTTGATACTTATCTTGGATATTTCCTTTCTGCACATTAGTTGTTGTGTTTACCTCTATTGTGCTCTTATTGTTGCCTGTGGATGAGATTTAGATAGACTACTTATGTGATATATGTTGGGATATTCATTGTACTTTACAGCTTAAGTGTATCCCGATGGGTCCATTAGATTGGGATGTCCGCCGAAGTACACTGCTGGCCATTGCCACGTGACTCGGTTCCTTACCTATGGAACCGGGGCTTGACATATGATATTTTACTTGAGTTTGACTAAGTTCTGGAATGAGGTTTGTGGGTCCCATAATTATGCCTATTTTGGTGATTTTGATTTTCGAAACTTCGATTTTGATTCTTTAAGTTCCAACGTGTTTTCATTTCATCATTTCGACATTTCTCATATATTCAATTTCTATTTTTGAGTTCGTTCTAACTAGTCTCATTTTTCGTGCTAAGTAGGATATGCCCTCCGTTTATTTTAAGCGATACTTGAGATTCCGGGCTCACTTTCCATTTTGTAAGTTCTAATGAGATTGTATTGAAATTTTGGAGGATGAAAAACTTTTTATTTCACAATTTGAATTCATTTCTAATTTATTAACCTTTTGGATCTTCTGTGGGACCCGCTTACGGATCCGATTTTATCTCATATGGCACATTTTTGTATATGACTTATTCTGTACTATTGGGCGTATTATTATCATCCCTATCATCATCTGGACTCAGGATATATATTGGTTGGGGATTTCAAGGATATAGATTATGTTTGGATATCGTATCCTTCTGTGTCCAACACGTCGAAGCTTTGCCAAGTTGAACCAACAAAGTACGTACATTACGGTTATTGTTTATCTCGACATTATAAATTCTATTATACCTATTCATATACATAGTTATTGATACATGCTTTTGACATTGTGACTTATAACGAGAGTGAGAATGTACTTTTAATTTGAATAATATTTCAGATTTGTATCGTGATTCATGATATGGTTCATTTTGATCTACTCACGTGTCACTACCACATTTTAGGAAAAAGGATATTTTAGTAATTTCCTATTTAAATAAATATTGTGCATGGTAAATAATTTTTGTTGTATTATTTAATTGTTGTTGGATGTTATTTAATTATTTTAGACTTATTTTAGTAGACCCAACTATTTTAGTTTGGACCCATGGACCAACATGAATTAAATAGTTAGACTTGGCCCATTTAGAAAGCCCATAGTTAAGGAGATGGATTAAATTAATTAAGTGATTAGACTAGAAGCTTCCTTCCTTAATTATTTTTTTATGAGAGGCCCCAAGGGGTACATTGGACATTTTACAATTGCTTGGGAGAGGGGCAAGGCCGGCCTATTAAAAGAGGAGGGAAATTTCTCTCTCCTCTCATTCTCATTCCAAATCTAGATCTAGAAATTCCCACTCCCAAATTCTTTCCATTCCCATTCCAATTGTCCACCAAATTTATTCCAAATTCTTCCCAATTCACCATTAGAAAGTTGAGAAGCAAGGATCTAGAAGGAGGAAGCAATGATCTACAAAGAGGAGCAAGGATCTACAATTTGGAAGCAAGTTCATCTCAATTGGAGGTTTCATTGGGAATCCATCTTCCAATAGGTATAATTCAGTTTTTTCCATTAAAATAGCTTCTAAATCTGAGATTTAATCATGTAAAATTAACCCATATGTATGTACTACCCATAGGACTTTGTTTTATGTTCATAGGAGACCCATGGAGAAAGTTATGGTGCTTTTTGTGTCAATTTTGTTGGAATTCCGAATTTACATTTTATTGTGTGTGTCAATTGATCCTATAGATAAATTGGGCATGTACTTATGTGTTTGGGGCTTGTGTCGTGTCCATATCTGGGTACATGTGGTTCGTATCCCAACTATTTGGTGATACGTGTCATTTTGGGGGTTTTCCCTCCGACACGGGGCTTTGTACATGTCGTATTTTGACACGGACACATAGATCTACTTTTGACACTTTGATTTATTCATAAATATTATTTGTGATATGTTTGTGTCCTTCGGGGTGCAATTGGTTGTGTGTTGGACTCGTGTCACATGCGTATCCTAGATCTAGTGGGATACGGTGTGATACTCTCCAATTTGGTGTGTTTATGTGTAGATCTAATTAATTATGCTTTAAATTCTTCATTTATAACTAGTAAATATATATAGATATTATATATTATTTTAGTGTATTTATTATGGTATTTATTGTAGTATAGATCTATAGATATTTCTATGTGTTCTAATGTGGTGTATAAATATATGTATGTAGCTTTCTTGCATGCAAATATATATGTACTTATGTTAATAACATAAATTATACATAAATATTTTATAAAATATATTTATGTGCTTAAATGTGTAATTATATTATTTATAATTATTATGTAATTATTTGGATATTAATGAATGTATTTTTATGTGTGCTTCTAGCCATGTAAAATATGTACATTAATATGTGCATTGTGTTTAGTAATTATTAAAATTTAAATGTGTAAGTTTATGTGTATATATATATATAAGTATATATATTTATTAAATTGTTATATATATGTATATATATATGTGCTTTTGTGAGGTATAATACTAGTAGTGATATATTATTTTATTTGTATAAATATTGGTTTGTATATATATTATTTAGAGTGTATAATATTATATTATTAGTATACTTTGTGTGGGTATCAATTGAGATTTAATTTGATTCCTAAATTGTTGTATTTTATTTTCTATATTATTTGTATAGATGTCTTGTGAGGATGACCTTGGTTTGACCATGTTTGACTTTAGTTGACTTTAGAGTTGACCATAGTTGACTTTTAACTTAGAATTGATTTATTGACCTAGAAGTTGACTAGTTTGACTTGTTCTCTTTCCGGGACCTTGTTTTAATGTGGTATTCTATATCTAGGTCTTCGAGGCACCGAGTCAGACATCTGTGAGACTTTTCATTTGGACTTCAGGCGAGTACATTCTCTGATAGTTTCTCATTTATAATATCCTCTATGTTCGTTGTATCTAGTATAGATATACATGTTTCTCTTGACACTATGGTTACACGGATTGGTATATCCGGATCTCGTCATGAGATGTTATTCCTTGGTATATGGTGTATATGGTGCAAGTATTGTTTTATTGGTTATCTTGTACATGTACAGACACCGATTTTCGGGAGGAGTCGCTCTCTTCTTGGAGAATCTAGTGCCATAGCATACCGTGGTTGGATCTATTATACCAGTTGGGGGTGGGGAGTATTAGTATAGATATGTGATCAAATCCCTATTGAATAAAGTATTGGTAAGCGAATAGTGTTGATCATGCACCGCACGTATGATTAGCCAGGCCGCATTGTATCTTGTCCAAGCCGATCACATGTTAAGCTAGTACTCACACACTTAGTCATTAGTATTATTGTTTCATTGGCATATTGTTCATTACTGTATTTCTTTCCAGTATTTCCTTATTGTCTATATATCTCTTGTATCTATTTTGTGCATCTTGTTTATCCACAGCTATTTACTGTTACATAGTTTTTATCATGGATTAGAACTGCTGTTAGAGATGTACTCTGCTCCTTTCCTGACTGGATATATTTTTCCAGATGACACTGAGGAGTACCCTACCTATTATGGACCCCAGGATATTGTGGGTTTAGATTCTGAGACCCTGGCTCAAGAGAGACTTATCCCAACTGAGACAGTTGACCTTGGAGTATAGCTTTGTAGTATGATAGTATTCTTTTGTACTGGATTTGTCTCCAGCTTATTTTGTTACTCTTCAGACTCATTGATGTATTATTTTAAACTCATGAGTTGTATAATGACTATTCCATTCTTATCTGATTTTGTGCTCATTCTATCTTATTTCTGTGATTGAGTATTCTATCATTATTGGTGGTTTATTACTTTAGATAGACTATCTAGACAGCGTTCTACCGCCGATTCTGCGGCGTAGGCTGGGCGTTATTTCCGACTAGTATCCTTACATCGGGTACGGGTCGTGATATCACGTTACTTGTTATCATGACTAGTGATTTGTGATCTGATTTCATTACTTGTTATCAAGACTAGTGATTGTGTAGAGATCCTGTCATGATTTTAGACTCATATCAGGTACCTTATGATTCTTGATTGATATGGGATGGGGGAAAGACAACTAGTAAATATATGGTTTACCCTATTCATTAGATTAATATTTTATGCATTTAATCATGCTGCAGATGTATGACCGACCCAAAATCTCGTTTGTTCAGTTGTCCACTACACATATGCCTGTGTGCGAGTCCTAAGCCACCCGTATGTCCGAAAGTTGTATTTCAATTAAACAAGATACTGATTAATATCCTATTCATTTCACATGTTGATAGTTTCTCATTTATGATTCATAACTTTAGTCTTATCATGTTATCTCATATTCTGCCATATATATGTACTACTTCATTACCTATTAATTACAATTGTACTTTACTTCAGATATCACTATGATAGACATGTATCGTGTCTCTTTATAGTCGTATTTGTACTTTGTTCCAATCATGACTGAATAACGTTGACAACTTTAGACGATGATGACAAATAGTCTACTCATTACCCTTATGTGGTTGATGAGGATATCACAACAGTCCATGTTTAGAGTTACCTTCAGGAGATGCCTACCACATGGTATCCTTAGTACTATTTTCTGTCTTTCTTTTGAGCGGATTTATTTTCGAGGACATTTATGGTTTGTACTTATTATTGGATCTTAGAGGATTTAGATTTCATCTTACGTTGAGATGCGTTCAACATGTGGTTTATGATTTATAATATGTGCCGTTATTCATGTTTCCATTACAATTATGATATTTGTCTCCCAAATTTTTTGGGTTATACCATCTTCCATTATATGGCATCTGACATGGCATCTGACATAGCAGTTGACATGACAATTTTAACCAAAAAAATTAATCAAATATTAATATCAATATTAATTTTAATTTTAATGTTAATTTTAATGTTAAATTTTGTCATGCCAGCTGTTATGTCAGTAGCCATGTGATACGCCACATAATGGGAGATGACGTCACCCAATTTTTTTGGAAGACAAATAGCATTTTTGTTTCCATTTTATGTCATAGCGTTTATATGTTGAATGAGTTAGTCTAGTATTCTCTATGAGAATGATACATAACAAGATTTATGATTACTTGTTGGATTTGATGCATAATTGAGGTTTAGACTGGTATTGTCATCAATGTCCCGACGTAGGCTGGACGTACTCACTTACTCATCTCTGATTATCGGAACATAACACATTTTTATGGTAGCCCATAAATACTGTAGATATCATCTTCGCAATTAGTGTGATGTCATGGAAGTACATAGAAATAGTTGTACTACTGCAAGACTACGAGATATTGATGATTTCTAGAAGAATCTAGGATTAAGAGAACTCGTTTACAAATTAGGTTTTCTTGATAGGCTCATAGGATATCCTTAGTGAGTCTTACCTTAATCTCTACTTGAATTTGTTTCCTAATTGCTTTCAACCATTCTAACTCTTGTATTTAGTTTGATTACTTGCCCGTTGATAAATATATCAAGTTTAATTCTTGAATCCTCTCCTTCCTCTTGTGTTTTATAGAAAATATTTAGAGTAAGAGAGTTGTATTCGTGTCGGTGTAACATAGTTTATACAAATATTACTTTGCCCCTTTCCTTCCTCCCCCCTCGCCTAATTTAATTTTTGGCTCTGCTCCTGAGGGCTAGGACTGTTATTTACAAGACCTGTGCAAGAGGCATACAAACACAGTGCAGTTCCCTAATTCGCAGTCTACCATAGCTTGCGGCCAACTTCTCAATTGGAGTAGTGTTGACCTATTTATGTGGGATATGATTCTTATTTTAAGGATTTCTATTTAGAAAATTCTATTATGACCTAAAATATAATTTTTTAACCTATAAATATAGGAGGGTGGAGGCACAAAGGAAAGCACAAGTTGGAGATCCGAGATGCTCGTCCACAAAAAATCTAAGAGAAAGTTTGTGCTTTGCTCTTAGGACTTCGCCATCTAAGACTGAAAGAAGAAAGAGATCGGATCGAGGAGTCGTTGCCTTCTCTCAGGGATATTGATACGGGTTGACTGGGGTTGGTTATCTCAGGTAGGTTGACCGAAAGTTTTTGCTGCGGCCACTCTCAAATACGGTGTCAGAATGCTTGCAGGGCGTGTCCGATTCCCAATATCTGGTATCAGAGCTACTGGTTTTGGTTCTGGAAACTATGTCTATGGAGCAGATGAACACTCGTATGTTCACCCTAATAGGGGAAATTGGAAGATTTGGAAGCCAATGATAGAGGATCTACTTTGGTGTAAGGACTTGCATGGCCCATTGGAGAGTGACAACGCTAAGCCATCGGACAAAGCTGCTGAAGATTGGAAATGACTAGATTGGAAGGCCGTTGGATTCATCCGCTAATGGCTTGATGACTCGGTGTTTTACCATGTATCCATGGAGAGTTCGACAAAAGCATTATGGGAGAAGCTGCATTCGCTGTACGAAAGGAAGACTGCTAGCAACTAGTCATTTCCAATTCGCTAACTTGTCAACTCGAAATACATGGAGGTGCCCCAGTGGCATAACATCTGAACAAGGTTCAGGGTATTATCAATCAGCTGTCTGCGATAAAAATAATGATTGATGGCCCTTTTGATTTTGAGTTCTCTGTCGAAAAGCTGGAAGACGTTGGCGGTGTCGGTGAGTAACTCCGTGCCTGGTGGAGTTGTCACGATGGAGGCAGTCAAAAATAGCTTGTTGAACGAGAATATCTGATGTAAGCAAGTGGAATCGTTACAGGAGTTCGCTCTAGTGGCTTCCTACGAGAAGGGAAGACCCAAGTTACAAGCGAGGACAAGAGAGAGTTCTCGTGGATCTTGTAACTGTGGACTGCAAGGAGGGCTGCTATCACTGTGGCGAAATGGGTCATATCAAAAGAAACTGCATGAAGCTCAAAGCTGAGAAGGCCAAAGGCAAGGATGATCATTAGGATCTCACGACTATGGAAGATCTCATCATCGCAGCAACCGACACAGAGGAACCTTGTGGCATGTGTCATGATGGTGATTGGGTCATGGACACGGGGGCGTCATATCATGCCACTCCATATAGGAGAATCTTTACGTCATACAACGACGACATGTTTGGACGTGTAAAGATGGACAACAAGTGAAAGGCTGTAGTTGTAGGCATCAGTGATGTACACTTGACAACGGAGCTTTGTGAGAAGCTTTTTCTCAAGGATGTGCGACATGTACCGAGTTTGCAACCAAAGTCCTGCGGGTCTTCTTAGGCTTTGCTAGCCTTGGAGAAGGAATAATGCTTCCCTCCAAGAGCATCTCCTCGAAAGCCTGCTGGTCGAAGTGGACCACCAGCATTCTTTGAGTTGATCCGAGCTTGGCTACATCGGATTACGTCACAACTTTCTCATCAGAGGAGAAAGAAGTTTCCAGCAGAGTCGCCACCTTTATTCGCTATTAAAATATATTACTTCAATAAAAAACTGAAGAAAGTACAAAGAGGTCATAGACAGATAATCTAAGTACAATTTTTTGATTCTGGGGTGTGACGATGGGCAATGAGTGCTATGGTGGCTCCTTTACTCCGTTGATGATCCGGCGCAGGGTGAGAAAGCTTATGTTCTCTCTTTTCTCGTCTCGGTATGATCTCTCTGTGTTGGGAGACCCCTCTTTCTGTCCTTTTTTGGCATGCCACCTGGGTATATATAGTCATCCTTGGGCGCGTATATAACACCCCGTTCCGCTCAAGTGGACTGCCGTTTGAAACGGCAATAGTGCATGTCCCGACCCATTTTGCTCAGGCGAGAATACTCGTTTGAGGCAAAGGATATCCAGACTTGTCCCTACAGGAATCCGGTTTAGGCTTTCAGAGGCTTGCTTGACGTATCGCTCTACCGAGGCGAATCATCGCTAAGGTGGGTGGCTACGGTGAACTTGTATTTGCTTAGCCAGCACACATAAAATCTGGAATGATACATTCAAGCCTCTAGTGATTCACCCCCTGCATGCTAATAAGAATCCAACGCACCTAGCTAAAGGAATAATCCCAACTTGTATTGCTTATGCTAGAACATGGAAATGAAACATTGCTTTTATATATGTTCAGACCCTCGCATGCTACCCTAGAACGTGTCGCTCGGGAAGTCCCCTAACGGTTTCACCTCTCGGCTTACCTTTGGGCCCGAGCTAACGTGAATGTTTGTGTTTATACAAATACATGCTTGTCTGCTTGTATGTTGCCTTATTTTTATCCAAACCCCGGGAGACTACTAAGTAGTCATTCCGTGCCTGAACGAACCTCCAAGTATCCGTGTTCACATATTCTCGTGTACTCATGTAGCCTGCTAGGCGAAATAATAGAATTGGAAAGAAACCGAATAAGTGCATGTCGCGGACAACTCGGAAATGAGGTATAGTTCTACGGACGGTTACCGGGCACTGGGGCCGATCTGATCCGGATGGAACTCAACGTTCAGTCTCACGTTCTTGGACGGGATGGTTTATAGCGCCTCACATTCTTGGCTGCATTCCATCCTCATCATAGACTGAATGCACATACAGTCTCACGTTTGGGAAAGAACTCATGCAGTCTTCATGTACGAGCTGGGTGTTGTCTCCGATAACGTTGCGCCACTTTCGCAGATTAAGGCTGATAGTTCTTGCCCTAGGACGGGATGGTTTGTAATGCTCACGTTCCTTGGTTGCATTCCATCATTGTCATTGACTATATTGGTCCTTTATGGCTATGCCAGCGACTCATGTTCATATAGATAAGTCATCCTCGCTTAGCGGCTATCCGCGTGCGAGTTATTCCATCGCATCAACTGAACACCTGAACGATCATGATATAACGACTCTCGTGTTGTGTAAACACCCTGATTTTTCAGAATAAGTTTAATATAATTTTCCCCAATTTTTTTCGGTATTTTCTGGATGACGAACCAAGGTAATTATGATCAAAGGGTTTTTTAAACACTGTTAATTAGTATTAAAATATTATGAAAATAATCTTTTATGGTGTAAAATAGAAAACCGGACATAGGGTAATTTTTGGTGAATTTATTGGACTCCGGAGACGCGTTTAAAGCCCTAAAAACTATTGGATATATAAACCTAACCAAACCTGACAGAACCGAACCAAACCTGACTGAACCAAACCGTTGACTGAACCGAACCCAGCATAACGGGTCGGCTCGGGTCGGATCCGAATCAAACCCGACCCGAACCCAAAACTGAAGCTGAACCCTAACTTACCGGATTCACTGTAGCCCCTATTTAAACCCCCGCCTCGGCTTCCGTGTGCCGCCCCGCCGCCAGACCCTCTTTCATCTCCTTCCGCCGAGATGCCCGAACACCTCGCTGTCGACGCCTAGCTCCTCCCCTTGCCACAGCCCCGCTCCTTCGACCTAGAACCGCCATCGTCTTCCATCTCCGCCGTCGACCACCCGATCGACGCCGTCGTCCCCCCCAAGTTCCACCACATCGCCGCTGCCGCCAAGCTACCCTCGGTCAGACCCGTCGTCGACCTCTCCCCACTCCACCCGAGTCCACAAAGCCCCGCTCGTCCCGACGCCGAGCCTCCGGCCCGCGTGAACCCGCTCCGGCCAACTGTGCAGAGCCGCCGCCCTAGCCGACCTCGCCGACCCAGAGCCCGACTCCCTCCGGCGAAGCCCCCGCCGCTGTCTCGATCGGAACCCTAGAGCAGCAGACACACGGACACAAGAGCTCGACCAGGATACGAGCAGGACACGAGAATTTAGACTTCTCGGAGCCCAGTTCAGGTAACATTTTCTCTCACCTCGTAACTCCATTTTCGATTCTGTCTGTTGCAACGCGTAGACTGTGTAACCCTCTCGGTGCCCGTGCAACCCGCTCAGTATATCGCGTCCTGTGGCGATCGCAAACCGCGATCCAAAAACAGGAAAAACAACGCCCTGTTTCACTCCGGAACTGAGTGCGCCCCGCCAAACGGGATGACTTGGTCACACGCGGTCCTTATCGAAACGTGCGTGACATTGATACGGACGTGCGAGATTTCACAGAAGTTGATTTGGATATGCATGCACACCGGAATCAACGCGTATCTGTCGACAACGTCCGTATCCGTCCATTCTGGAACACGCTGTAACTTTGTGTACACACGTCAGATCGAGACGAAACTTGAGCCATCGGACTCGTAGCAATATGCTGGTCCTGTGACCCAAGTTTGGTTCGATTCTGAGAACGTTGACAAAATCGCGTATCGTGGGCCCCACAAGCTCTACTTGACGGGCGATTTTGTGATCGGCTCATCGGAATCCAATTCTGGAAGTTCCGTTGGGTTCGTATCATCTTTCCTGACCTGTTGACACTAAGTTTGACGAATTTGGAGACCTTTGACCCTGACACGGTTTTCGGTGCAAAGCGGCCCACATGTGGACCCCGCTTTGACCGAAAATGTCATTTTTGCCCTTGTGTCCAAATTGGAATTAAGGACAGGCATTTCTAGCTATTTGATATCTTCTGAGACTGTTAGTGATATTTATTACAGCTTTTGGAGGAGTACCCACGAGATCCACTGATACAGGGACGACTGTTGATATTCAAACCCCAAGCAAGTATACCTTGCCAAACTCTGCAGGATTGTACATATTTTCCTTGCTTCATTATATTACTGTGCATGCTTAACCTAGGACCGTATGACGTACTTAGCATCTAATTATTATTCGGGTGCCAACACCATACGCGGTGTAATGTATTATCATCTAGGGATGGACATTTGTGACACTTTATCTTCTCGTACTTGTCTTACCAAGTACACTTTGACCCAGGACACTTGATACTGTTCATGAGACAGGATCTTCCTGAGATATTCATGGTGATTCTGTATAGGATACAGGACTTGACAGCGATATTATATTCCTAGACATTTATGACTTGTTGCATTAGTTATGATCCCGCTTGACATGGACATGAGACGTTATGGTCATGATATGCGTGGTTACATTGGGTGGGAGAGAGACACAGGCTACAGGCTGTTCTATATATGTCTACTATTATTGCGAGGTTGTAGACTCTCAGAGCAGAGCTAGACCCACTATCGGTTATTACCACTACCGGCTCCCCGATACAGAGCTTGTAGTGGCTCAGCCTGAGTACTCGTGTTGCTCTCATCTTGCATTTCACATAGATGGTTACTTACTTGCCCTATTTATTTTATTATGCTCTGCACTGCTTATATTTTGGCTTGTATTATTATCTGTACCTTGCTATGTCCCCTGAGGACCTGGATATGGATTATGTCCCCAGGATTTGAGGACGCGATCTATCCCGAGGTATACGGGACCGCAACAGGAGCTGATCCAGGAGCTGTACCGCCATCCGAGGATGAGGTGTTAGCCGAAGACTTTTCCTGAGCATCCATGTTTCATGCTCAGTATTTATTTATTTCAGTCATTTATATTCTGGTCTGTTGAACCATTGTATCAGATATTTATCGGATTGTTCCCCGATGCACTTTGTTGAGACTAGCTGATGATTTACATTCCTTATATATTCTGTGGATCATATTTTATTCTTGTATGGATGAGATTAGTTGTGCCATGTTGTCGTAGACTTGATTTTACAGCTTAAGTACGCTCTGATGGATCCATTAAATTGGGTTGTCCATCAGTGTGTGCTGCTGGCCATTGCCACGTGTCTAGTCCCTCAAATTGTGGTAGCCCATGCAGGTCTACGACAAAATTGTTCGATTTCAACTTAGGGACTGAACAAGCCTGCCCTAAGGAAAGGATAAGTTATAGGATCTCATCCATTATTTGAACCATTTTTGAACTCTATATCGAACTCGAATTTGTTACTTGAATTGCATCATGTGTTGATTCCTCTGAGCGTTCTTACAGTTTATCTTTTGGTTGCAGAGTAATGGATCCCAGGAACGGAGATGAGATTCCCTTGGATACACCACACGATGCTGTGGTTACTTATGTAGACGGAGTGACACCAGGGAACGGAGGACAAACATCGCAGAGCGATCAAACCGGCCAGCCTAATCCAAGGTTCCGGCGAGATGACATCACACCTCCACCACAGTTCACTCCACAGATGCCAGTTTTCCCGCCAGGACAAGCCATGGACGGGCAACAGATGTTCCAGATGATGTATGCCATGATGCAAGCTCAGCAACAGATTTAGCAAGAGGCACATCGTCAAGAGGCAGAGTATCTGAGAACCAGCCTGGTATCCGCATTGGAGCAGGCAAATCCACCCGCGAGGCGAACAACGACGGGATCTATCACCGATTTTCGTCAGTTCAAGCCTCGTACATTCTCTGGTAAAGAGGGGCCAACAGAAGTTCATGAATGGCTCATGAACATTCAACACCAATTGGAAGCAGCTGAACTTCCGAGAGAGAAATGGATGACTGCAGTCAGAATGCAGTTAACTAAAAATGCACATCACTGGTGGTTAGCAGAAGATAGGAGGCTCGGACAGGACCGAGTCACTTGGGAAGAGTTCTCCAGAGTCTTCCAAGAGATATACATTCCAGCAGTTGCACGGTCAGAACTCAGAGACAAGTTCAACCGCCTTATCCAAGGCAATATGATAGTGGAAGAATACAACGCTGAATTTATTCGCCTAAGTCGCTTCGCCCCAACCTTGATTTCGACAGAGGAGGAGAAAGCTGAGAAGTTCTTTGACGGACTGAAGTTTGAGCTCCAGCGATTGATTGGCTCGGTCGCACCTACATCTTATACCGACGTCCTTGCAGCAGCACGACGCTTGGAGCACGTCACTAGAAGAGAGTCAAATCTGAAGAGGCCAATCACATCAACACCATCCAGGACATCACAGGGGGATTCTGTAAAATGATCCCAGAGGAGTATGCCCGAGAGAGCAGCACATAGGGACAGAGCTCTTCCTACTTGTCACCACTGCGGCAAGATAGGACACATTGAGAGAGAATGCAGGCGTAAGTTGGGACTATGTCTGAGCTGCGGATCCAACCAGCATTTTTCAAGGACTGTTCTGAACGCAGAGATGGAGCACCGAGACTAGCTTTACCTGCACCACGACCAGCTTATCCAGCAGTAGGAGCACCGTAGGCAGGAGTTGGAGGAGTCAGACCACCAGCCCCAGGAGAAAATCAGCAGAGACCACCACTGGCACCACAGGCAGCCCTATTTCAGCAGGCTCAGCAGCAGAGAGGTCCAGCTCAGGGACGAGGACAGGCATTCATATTGGCTGTTGAGGAGGAAGCTACTACAGGCGAGGTTATCGCAGGTACTATTTTAGTAGCTTCATTACCAGCTGTAGCTTTATTTGATTCTGGAGCATCGCATTCATTTATACCAGCTAGCTTTGTAGTCACCCATAGAGTAGCTACCGTACCCCTTCCGAAGATAAAGAGAATTCTTACGGGAGGTAGAATTATTCCGGTTAGTGACGTCTGTAGATCAT
This sequence comes from Iris macrosiphon, assembly GCA_036927795.1. Classification (NCBI taxonomy): domain Eukaryota; kingdom Viridiplantae; phylum Streptophyta; class Magnoliopsida; order Asparagales; family Iridaceae; genus Iris; species Iris macrosiphon. The sequence goes on from JAYESA010000464.1 coordinate 31,770, forward strand.
GTTCTGTAGTAGTCTGTGCAAGAGAGATGCGAGCCCAATTTCTGATCTTTTTCATGCCGGATTATGATGTTGTACTTGGTATAGACTGGTTAAGTCAGTACCATGCGACTCTTGATTGCCGACTTGAACGGGTTATATTTTGACCGTCTGGACATCCAGAATTTGAGTTTCTTCGAGGAGCAGTAGAGCAAGGAGTTCAGCCTACTCTTAGGGTACTATCTGTAGAAGGGGAGACATGTTACCCAAGAGTCATATCAGAGTTCGTGGATGTATTTCTTGATGATCTTCCAGGTTTACCGCCTGATCGAGAAATAAAATTCACAATAGACTTAACTCCAGGAGCAGAGCCTATCACTTCATCAGTATATCGGCTAGCACCTAAGGAGTTAGTGGAGATGAAGGAACAAGTTGATGATCTTTTGGAGAAGGGTTTCATTCGGTCCAGTGTTTCACCTTGGGGAGCACCCATATTATTTGTGCCGAAGAAGGATGGAACAGTACGGTTGTGCATTGACTACAGGACACTAAATGCTGTGACCATCAAGAACAGGTTTCCCTTACCACGCATTGATGATCTATTCGATCAATTGAGTGGTGCTAGGGTATCCTCGAAGATTGACCTTAGATCTGGCTATCATCAGATTAAAGTAAGAAAGGAGGATATACCGAAGACAGCTTTCAGAACCAAGTATGGACATTATGAGTCTTGGTAATATCGTTTTGTTTTACCAACGCGCCAGCAGTGTTTATGAGTTTAATGAACAGAGTCTTTCATCAGTTTTTGGATAAATTTGTGGTTGTGTTCATTGACGACATCCTCATATATTCCAAGAGCCACGAAGAGCACGAAGAGCATCTCAGAATCGTGTTAGAGACCTTGAGACATGAGAAGTTATATGCCAAACTCAGTAAGTGTGAGTTTTGTATGGACAAAGTGCCTTTCTTGGGACATATCATCTTAGGAGAAGGACTTTCAGTAGATCCGGAGAAAGTTGCGGCAATAGAGACTTGGCCTACACCCACATCAGTTGCAGAAGTGAGAAGCTTTCTCGGACTTGCGGAATATTACCGAAGGTTTGTAGAAAATTTCTCAAGGATTGCAGAACCTATGACGAAGCTGACATGTAAAGACCAAGAGTTTATATGGACAGAAGACTGCCAGAAGGCTTTTGAAGAATTGAAGAGAAGATTAACAACAACACCTGTCTTGACTCTTCTTTCGGGGTCAGGAGGTTTTGTTGTTTATAGTGATGCATCAGGTAGTGGACTAGGATGTGTTTTGATGCAACATGGCAAAGTTATTGCTTATGCATCGAGACAGTTGAAGGTCCACGAGAAGAACTACCCAACACACGATCTGGAGCTAGCAACAGTTATATTTGTATTAAAGATTTGGAGGCACTATCTTTATGGTGAGAAGGTGGAAATCTTTACAGATCACAAGAGTCTGAAGTATGTATATACTCAGAAGGAGCTCAACATGAGGCAGAGACGTTGGCTTGAATTGATGGTAGACTTTGACATAGATCTGCAGTATCATCCGGGAAAGGCGAATGTCGTAGCAGACGCACTCAGCAGGAAGCCTACAGCTTATTTCTTGATGATGCAGCCCGAGTTATTGAGAGATCTACAAGAGCTTCAGATAGAGGTTGTTTTACCAGGATAGAGTGGTTTGCTGACTAATCTCGAAGTTAAGTCATCACTCGTGGAGAAGATTAAAGAGGCATTGCCCACCAATGCTAGATTTCGAAGACTGAAAGAGAGGACGGAAGCATGCATGCAGACAGGACTTCGCATATACGAAGACGGGATATTGAGGTTTGAAAATTGCCTGTATGTTCCAAACGGAGAATTAAGACAGGAGTTAATGACTGAAGCACATAGCTCTATGTACTCTGTTCACCCAGGAGGAACCAAGATGTACCGAGACTTGAGACAGTATTATTGGTGGCATAGAATAAAAAGGGAGATTGCAAGATTTGTGGCCAAATGCTTAGTCTGCCAGCAAGTAAAGGTCGAGCATTAGAGGACTGCAGGTATGTTACAGCCGCTTCCTATACCAGAATGGAAGTGGGCATATATCACGATGGATTTTGTCACAGGATTTCCAAGGAGCCCCAGCGGAAGAGATGCAGTATGGGTTATTGTGGATCGACTCACTAAATCGGCACACTTCTTGCCATTTAGAGTTGGACAGTCCATAGAGGTACTAGCCGACATGTATATGCGACAAATCGTAAGATTACATGGAGTGTCGGTTAGTATTGTATCGGATCAAGATTCGAGATTTATATCTCATTTCTGGCGAAGCATGCAAGAGAGTCTTGGCACCAGACTCAAATTCAACACATCTTACCATCCACAGACAGATGGCCAGTCGGAGCGCACCATTCAGATCTTGGAGGATATGTTACGATCGTGTATGCTAGACTTTGGAGAATCTTGGGAAGATCATTTATACTTAGTGGAGTTCTCCTACAATAATAGTTATCAGGCCAGCATTCAGATGGCACCATTCGAGGCATTATACGGAAGGAAGTGCAGATCGCCTATATGTTGGAGTGACATTGGTAAACGTCAAATACTGGGTCCAGAATTGGTAACACAGACAGTGGAGAAGGTGAAACAGATTCATAATCATCTACGAGCAGCTCAGGACAGACAGAACCATTGGGCTGATACGCACAGACGTCCCCTAGAGTTCAAAGAAGGAGAGCACGTATTCTTGAGGATTTCGCCCACTCGAGGTACCATTCGATTTGGGAGCAGAGGCAAGTTGACCCCAAGGTATATTGGGCCATTTGATATTCTAGAGCGCATTAGTGAGGTGGCTTATCGTCTTGCATTACCACCATCCTTAGAGGGAGTGCATGACGTATTCCACGTCTCACAGCTGAGAAGGTACGTGACCGACCCAAGTCACGTAGTCGATCATTCAGAGATCGCAGTGGGCCCTAGCTTGAGATATGAAGAACAACCAATTGGCATCCTCGACGTCAGTGAGAAGACATTGCGGGGACAGACAATTAGACTGGTCCGTGTAGCTTGGAAACATCATTCTCCTGGTGAATCAACCTGGGAACGGGAGGATAGTATGCGCCAGCGTTATCCTCACTTATTCGCAGATGCAGTTAGCGCCTAAGCAATCTTGTAATTCCATAGTTCTTCCTTTAGTAGCTTATTCTTTGATTGCGAGGACGCAATCCGCTTAAGGGGGGTAGATTGTAAATACTCTGATTTTTCAGAATAAGTTTAATATAATTTTCCCCAATTTTTTTGGTATTTTCTGGATGAAGAACCAAGGTAATTGTAATCAAAGGATTTTTTAAACGCTGTTAATTGGTGTTAAAATATTATGAAAATAATATTTTATGGTGTAAAATAGAAAATCGGACATAGGATAATTTTTGGTGAATTTATTGGACTCCGGAGACGCGTTTAAAGTCCTAAAAACTATTGGATATATAAACCGAACCAAACCTGACTGAACCGAACCAAACCTGACTGAACCAAACCGTTGACTGAACCGAACCCAGCATAACTGGTCGGGTCGGGTCGGATCTGAGTCAAACCCGACCCGGACCCAAAACCTAAACTGAACCCTAACTTACCGGATTCACTGTAGCCCCTATTTAAACCCCCGTCTCGGCTTTCGTGCGCCGCCCCGCCACCAGACCCTCTTTCATCTCCTTCCCCGAGACGCCCGAACACCTCGCCGTTGACGCCTAGCTCCTCCCCTTGCCACAGCCCCGCTCCTTTGACCTAGAACCGCCATCGTCTTCCATCCCCGCCGTCGACCACCCGATCGACGCCGCCGTCCCCCCAAATTCTACCACCTCGCCGCTGCCGCCAGACCGCCCTTGGTCAGACCCGTCGTCGACCTCTCCCCGCTCCACCCGAGTCCACCCAGCCCCGCTCGTCCCGATGCCGAGCCTCCGGTCCGCGTGAACCCGCTCCGGCCAACTGCGCAGAGCCGCCGCCCTAGCCGACCTCGCCGACCCCGACTCCCTCCGGCGAAGCCCCTGCCGCTGTCTCGATCGAAACCCTAGAGCAGCAGACATACGGACACAAGAGCTCGACCAGGACACGAGCAGGATACGAGAATTCAGACTTCTCGGAGCCCAGTTCAGGTAACGTTTTCTCTCACCTCGTAACTCCATTTTTGATTCCGTCTGTTGCAACGCGTAGACTGTGTAACCCTCTCGGTGCCCGTGCAACCCGCTCGGTGTCACACCCCAGTCCTAAAATACTGAGGGACTGGACACGTGACAATGGCCAGCAGCAAACACCGATGGACAACCCAATTTAATGGATCCATCAGGGCGTACGTAAGCTGTAGTACAACAATAAATAGATCAAATGGTACAGGTCACATTCTATTCTAATCTCATCCACATAAATATAAACACAGATCAAAGCCAGAATAATGCAAATGAATATAAACTAGCATATCTCAACAAGAGTGTCTCGGAAAACAATCCGAGAATAAGTCTGTTACATTAAAGGAAATAGACATGAAATAAAGTACTGGAAATGGAAATATCTGAGTATGTAGAGCCAATACTCAGGAGAAGTCTTCGGGCACAATCTCATCCTCGGTTCCTGGTTCTGCTCCAAGGAGTGCTCCTGTTCCGTATACCTCGGGGTAGATCTCCTCGGCTGTACCTGGGGACATCATCCAGATCCAGGTCCTCAGGGGACATATCAAGGTACAAAATAACTCATGCCAAAATAAATATCAGTGCAGCAATAAATTAAACAATAGGGTAAATATGTAAACCAGCTAAGTGATAAATGCAAGTTGAGAGTTTTAGTCATACTCAGGCTGAGACTACTACATGATCGGTATTGGAGATACCCATAGCAGTAATTTCTCTAAAGGGCCAGAACTTGCGCGAAAGCTCTGTATCAGAGACTAAGACACCTCCAGATGACATTATTTATATTATAATCAACCTTGATATGGTAATACTCTCCCCACCCCATGTAATCTCACGTCACAGTTCTATAATATCTCAGGTACAAGTCATGCAAGATCAAACTAATGCAATAAGTCAGAATAATTCTAAGCATGTAAACTGTATATGTCAGGAATATGTATCCTACACAGAATCACCATGAATATCTCAGAAAGATTCCGTCACATGAAATAGTGTCAGGTGTCCTGGGTATAATGTACTTGATAATGCAAGTACGAGAATGTAAAGGGTCAAGAATGTCCATCTCTAGATGACGTACCCAACACCGCGTACAGTGTTGGCACCCGACTATAATCGGACACTAGGTATGTCACGCGATTTCTAGGTTAAGCATGTACAACAGTTATAAATAATCCAGGAATTATATAACAGGAGCTGCAATATTGGCAAGATTCACTTGCCTGGTGTTTCGGCTCCAATTGTAGCTCTGGCAGCAACGGGATTTGCAGGCAGTACTCCGGTTGCTGAAATAAATATCACCATTAGATACAAAAAATATCAAATAGCTAGAAACGCATGTCCTTGAGTCCAATTTGGAGACAAGGGCAAAAATGACCATTTCGGGTCAAAACGAGGTCCACATGTGGGTCCGCTTTGCACCAAAAAATGTGTCAGGGTCAAATATCTCCAAATTCGTCCAACTTAGTATCAACAAGTCAGGAACGATGATATGAATCCAACGAAACTTTCAGAATTGGATTCCGATGAGTCGGTCACAAAATTGCCCGTCAAATGGAGCCTGTGGGGCCCACGACACGCGATTTTGTCAACGTTCTCAGAATCGAACCAAACTTGGGTCACAGGACTAGCGTATCGCTACGAGTCCAGTGGCGCAAGTTTCATTTCGATCCGATGTGTGTACACAAAGTTACGACGCATTCCAGAACTGACGGATACGAAACGGTGTCCGCGGATATTGGTTGATTTCGGTGTGCACGCACATCCGAATCAACTTCGGCGAAATCCCGCATGTCCGTATCGAATGTGCGCACGTATCGGTGAAGACCGCACGTGACCAAGTCGTCCCGTTTGGCGAGGCGTACCCAATTCCGGGGTGAATCAGGGCGTTATTTTTTCTGTTTTTGGATCGCGGTTCGCGATCGCCACAGGACGCGATGCACCGAGCGGGTTACACGGGAACCGAGAGGGTCAAGCAGGGTTCGCGATGCAACAAACGGAATCGAAAACGGGTAAACGAGCAGAGAGATACGGGCACCTGAACAGGGCTCGAGAAACCGAAGTTTCTCCGTGTCCGCGACGTGTCCGGTCGAGTCCAACCCTAGGGTTAGGTTTTCGAGTCGTGTCCGTGTCCACTGTGCTGCGGTGTTGGGGCTAGGGCTACCTTGGCTGAGCTGGGAGAGGGCGGCCGGCCTAGGGTTGCGGCTCTGGTGGTTCGTTGGCGTCATCGGCTACACGGCGAGGTCGGGCGGTCGAGGGAGCTGAGGAGTTAGGGACGGCGGCTGGAACGGGGGAGACGAGGGGCTGGGGAGTCCGACTAGGGAGGCTTGACGGAGGAGGAAGGAGGAGGAGAGGGGCCGGGCGAGGCGCTGGGAGGAGGGAGGTGGAGGTCGGGGAGCAGCCGACGGCAGAGCGGAGGGAGCTTAAGGTCGGCGGGGGTGTTCGGGTGGCTGGAGGGGCTGAGATTGGGGAAAATATATAGGGAGCCGGCGGGGGAGAGGGGAGGCCGAGGGTGGCGGGGAAGGCAGCGAGGGAGTCGGGGTCGGGGTCGTGGCGTGGGGCGAGGGCGGGTCTCCGGCGACGTGGCCGGAGAAAGCGGCGGCTGAATCGGTCGCAGGCGGGTTCGTGGGTGAAGGGGGAAATGGGTCTACGGGTTCGGGTTGGGTCGGTCGGACACGACCCGACCCGCTAGGCGGTTCGGCCCGGTTGGCTTTAGCTGAACCGGGTTCAGGCCGGTTCAGCCCGGTTTGAACCCGGTTCAGTCCGGTTTTTAATTTTATTTTTAAAAAATAGTTTTCGGGCATTTAAAAATGTTTTCGAGGTCCAATAAATTTCCAAAAAATTATCCCAAGTCCAGTTTTTTATTTTACACCCAAAAATATTATTTTCATAATATTTTAATATATTTTAAAAATATTTAATTTTATTTAATGCCAAAAATATCTTGTTTTTAATTAGCAAAAATTTCCGAAAAATCCCAGAAAATTTTGAAAAATCCAGTTTTGTAAATCTTAAAAAATTAGGGGGTTTACACTCATTGCATCGCGTCCTGTGGTGATCGTAAACCGCGATCCAAAAACAGGAAAAATAACGCCTTGTTTTACCCCGGAACTGAGTGCGCCCCGCCAAACGGGACGACTTGGTCGTACGCGGTCCTTACCTAAACGTGCGTGACGTTGATACGGACATGGATAATTTTGCAGAAGTTAATTTGGATGTGCGTGCACACCGGAATCAACGCGTAGCCGTCGATACCGCCCGTATCCGTCTATTCTGGAATACGCTGTAACTTTGTGTACACACGTCGGATCGAGACGAAACTTACGCCATCGGACTCGTAGCAATATGCTGGTCTTGTGACCCAAGTTTGGTCCGATTCTGAGAACGTTGACAAAATTGCGTATCGTGGGCCCCATAGGCTCCACTTGACGGGCGATTTTGTGATCGGCTCATCGGAATCCAATTCTGGAAGTTCTATTGGGTTTGTATCATCGTTCCTGACCTGTTGACACTAAGTTTGACAAATTTGGAGACCTTTGACCCTGACACGGTTTTCGGTGCAAAGCGGCCCACATGTGGACCCCGCTTTGACCGGAAATGTTATTTTTGCCCTTGTGTTCAAATTGGACTTAAGGACAGGCATTTCTAGCTATTTGATATCTTCTGAGACTGTTAGTGATGTTTATTACAGCTTTTGGAGGAGTACCCACGGGATCCACTGATATAGGGACGAATGTTGATATTCAAACCCCAGACAAGTGTACCTTGCCAAACTCTGCAGTATTGTACATATTTTCCTTGCTTAATTATATTACTGTACATGCTTAACCTAGGACCGTGTGACGTACTTAGCGTCCGATTATTAGTCGGGTGCCAACACCGTATGCGGTGTTGTGTATTGTCATCTAGGGATGGACATTCGTGACACTTTATCTTCTCGTACTTGTCTTACCAAGTACACTTTGACCCAGGACACTTGACACTGTTCATGAGACATGATATTCCTGAGATATTCATGGTGATTTTGTATAGGATATAGGACTTGACAGAGATATTATATTCCTAGACATTTATGACTTGTTGCATTAGTTATGATCCCGCTTGACATGGACATGAGACGTTATGGTCATGATATGCGTGGTTACATTGGGTGGGGAGAGACACACAGGCTACAGGCTGTTCTATATATGTCTACTATTATTGCGAGGTTGTAGACTCTCGGAGCAGAGCTAGACCCACTACCAGTTATTACCACTACCGGCTCCCCGACACAGAGCTTGTAGTGGCTCAGCCTGAGTACTCGTGTTGCTCTCATCTTGCATTTCACATAGATGGTTACTTACTTGCCCTATTTATTTTATTATGCTCTGCACTGCTTATATTTTGGCTTGTATTATTATCTGTACCTTGCTATGTCCCCTGAGAACCTGGATATGGATTATGTCCCCAGGATTTGAGGACGAGATCTATCCCGAGGTATACGGGACCGCAGCAGGAGCTGATCTAGGAGCTGTACCGCAATCCGAGGACGAGGTGTTAGCTGAAGACTTTTCTTGAGCATCCATGTTTCATGCTCAGTATTTATTTATTTCAGTCATTTATATTCTGGTCTGTTGAACCATTGTATCAGATATTTATCGGGTTGTTCTCCGAAGCACTTTGTTGAGACTAGCTGATGATTTACATTCCTTATATATTCTGTGGATCATATTTTATTCTTGTATGGATGAGATTAGTTATGCCATGTTGTCATAGACTTGATTTTACAGCTTAAGTACGCTCTGATGGATCCATTAAATCGGGTTGTCCATCAGTGTGTGCTGCTGGCCATTGCCATGTGTCTAGTCCCTCGGTATTTTGGGACTGGGGCGTGACATATTGCATGTGCTGTGCCTTGGTTTTCATTATGAATGCCCCTGAATGTTTATACTTGCCCGTGCTTGAATTAAAAATGTTTGCCTTGGACAGGAAAGGACAAATGGTAAGTTGGTAAGTCTCGCCGTATTTCCTCTCATGTTGCACGGCGCACTGCTACACAGATTAGGCTATTCAATGTTTGCATGGAACTGATCCTAAGGCAACTAGAAAGACAACTTAATAGTTGGTGCACGGAACCTATATTATGTGTTTGGATTTGTCGAGCGGGCGAGTAGCTTCCCCACCAGTGCATTCAATGTACTGATAATCCACCAGTTTGTATGCAGGGTGCGGGAGAACCTCGTTCGGTGCGGATGCCTCTTTCGTGCGTGCTAAGGTGTGGAGATCACTCCGAAGCAGCATTGCGTCCGGAACTGAAGCACATATACAAGACATAATGTTGTGAACATTGCCTGATCATCGTCTATACAATCAATCCACAATTGTAGCCACTTGGCATACTTTTACTGTTTCAGAGAGAGAGGCTTGAGCGACTTGTAATCTCGGCTATACGCCGCCTGTAACACTTGTTCATATTAATAAAGAGTTGCTTTACTTCAACTTGTGTTATTCAATGCTTCCGCTATATTGTCGACTCAGTGAACTTGTTACCAAATCGCTATGCGTTTATGATTCCGCTGTACTCGAACAATCTGTGCGACTCTGTGGCTTAGAACTCTTACCGCCAGCCAATGAACCACGGCCTTGCACGGGTGTGACTCACGCTCGTGCGGCATCACGGCCGGATGGGTCAAAGCGATCGTCCCGCGGGAGCACTGGCAAGGGTGATTCTCGCCTAGCGGGGACGACCGACTAGCCTACGGGAGATCGGGGCATGACAGCGTATATGTTAGGCCGCATGGATGGTAGAGGGTGACACGTGTGCCTCCTGAATAGGGTGCAACTGTAATCGTGAGCATGCCAAGCTGTCACGTAGGCGCTTGTTGAGATTTTTTGTTGGTGAAGATCTGGGCGGTTATCGTCTTTTGTGGGCGTGACTTGGTCAGCTTGACACATAGTCCACACTTGGTTGGAGAGAATCACTCTTATCTTAACATCAAGATTTGGTCTTCATTGAGTCTGAAACACATGTGGCCAGAGACGCATGTGACGTATGGAGTCTGGGACGTCTGGGGTCCGAGACATATGGATCTTGGGACGCATGGGGCCAGGGACGCATATGATACATGGAGTCTGGGAAGTACGGGGCCAGAGACGTATTGGACCGCATGGAGTCTAGGGCGCATGGGTCCAAAGACGCATGGAGTCTCGGACGCACGGGACCAGAGTCTCATGGGGCCGCATGGAGTCTGTATCGCATGGGGCCAGAGAGGCATGAAACTGCCTAAAGTATGGGACACATGGGGCCAGTTGTGTTGTACATGCGGTGTTGTACATCCGTTGAGAGTGAAGTTTTGTGCTGACGTGAGACTTCTGCCGTTTAGTGTGTTCACGTCTTTTGAGGCATTCAGGAATTTTTTTGGTCAGGATTCTGTGTCAGAGACGTTCCTGTTGCTAGGATGACGTGTCAGGTCCATCTGCGGGCAAAGCTGCTTCGGCTAATTGGGACACATTGTAAACCCCCCTGATTTTTTAAAAAATTTAAATTTGGATTTTTCATAATTTTCTGAAATTTTCTGGGAATTTTCTGTAATTAAATTCAGGATTTTTAATTATTAAATAATTTTTACTTGATAATAAATAATATTAAAATATTATAAAAATAATATTTTTTGGTGTAAAATGAAAAACATGACTTAGGGTAATTTTTCTGAAATTTATTGGGCCCCGGAGCTATTTTTAAATCACCTAAAAACTATTTATTTATTTATTTATTATTTATTTTAATTATTAACCGAACCCGAGCCCGGCCCAACCCCACCGGCCAAACCCATTCGGCCTACCGGGTCGGGTCGGGTCTGCCCAAACCCGACCCGCATCCGACCCGCTACCCGCTTCCCTCCCCACGACCAGCTCCTCTGCCCGATTCCCCCGCCGGATTCGCCGGCCGCGCCGCCCGCCTCTCAGCCCGGCCACGTCTCCGCCCGGCCCGCACTCCTCGGCCACGACGACCCCCTCCTCCGCCTCGCCCGGAGCCGACCACCCGCCTTCTCCCCTATAAATCCTCTTCCCTCCGGCCACGGCTCCCCCGCTCCCTCACCGCCACCCTCGCCCTAACTCCGTCGTGCCCCGCCCAGACCTCGTCGTCGATGCCTCCCCGCCTCGCCGTCGATGCCTCACCGCCCCGCAGCTGCTCCCCTCTCCTCCTCCTTCCTCCTCTCCCTCGCCGCAGCGGCTCCCCGACCCCGATCCATCCCAACAGTCGCTGCCGACCGTCCCCCGCCCGCTCCGGCGCGCCGCCGCTGCCGGCCTGCGCCGCCCCGCGGCCCTGGCCCCCTCCGGCCCGCCTCCGACAGCCCCCCAAACCCTAACCCTAGTTCTGTGTATCGGACACGTGTCGGACATGGAATTTTTTGGGTTTTTCGGACCCTGTTCAGGTACGTGTATCTCCCTGCTCGTTTACCCATTTTCGATTCCGTCAGTTGCGTTGCGTAGCCTGCATGACCCCCTCGGTGCCCGTGCAAACTGCTCGGGGCATCGCATCCTGTGGTGATCGCGAACCGCGATCAAAAAACAGGGAAAATAATACCCCGATTCACCACGAAACTGGGTACGCCCCGCCAAACGGGATGACTTGGTCGCGCGCGGTGTTCACAGATACGTGCGCGCCGTCGATACGGACGTGTGAGATTTCGCAGAAGTCGATTCGGGTGTGCGTGCACACCGGGATCAACGCGTATCCGCGGACAACGTCCCGTATCCGACTTTTCTGAATCGAGCCCTAACTTTGTGTACACACGTCGGATCGAAACGAAACTTATGCCATCGGACTCGTAGCAATATGCTGGTCCTGTGACCTAAGTTTGGTTCGATTCTGAGAACGTTGACGAAATCGCGTGTCGTGGGCCCCACAAGCCCGCTCGACGGGCGATTTTGTGATCGGCTCATCGGAATCCAATTCTGGAAGTTCCGTTGGGTTCGTATCATCGTTCCTGACCTGTTGACACTAAGTTTGGTGAATTTGGAGACCTTTGACTCTGACACATTTTTCGGTGCAAAGCGGGCCCACATGTGGACCTCGTTTTGACCCGAAATTGCCGTTTTTGCCATTGTCTCCAAGTTGGACTCAAGGACAGGCGTTTCTAGCTAATTGATTTCTTCTGAGCATGATGGTAATATTTATTTCAGCATCCGGAGATATTTCTGGAAATTTCCCGAGGACAGAACCGTAGTTGGAATCCAAACATCAGGCAAGTACCTGCACTTCAAGTTTATTCTTTATATTATGATAATTAGTTCCTTGCTCTACTAGCACCATTGGATGATTACACTTAGTGTTAGAATTTGGATTTCATGTGTCAATTTTCGTGTCGGGAGGGAGAATACTAGGAGGCATGTAGTTTACCCTTTCCCTCATGTCCTGACTGCTAGTTGTTGAGTACGCGACTGTACCATCACCCTTATACTCGATTGTTCCTGACTGCTAGCCGTCTATGACATGCCTTATTAGCCTTATAACCTCCTACATGCCAACTATGTATTCTAAATACACAATTTCACACACACATAGTTTCTTTTGTCTTGTTGCAGTTCCATTTTCTTGTCTCATTATCTTCCTGTTTTACTCATATCCCTGATTTATAGCAATTAACCCTTAGTTAATTTTACTACTTATTATGTATAATTTTATCTTGATACTTAGTCAGTTTTTACTACTTGTCATAATTATTTAGTGTAAGCTTTGTTGTGTATTGGTACTTTGCTCCTTTTCTGACTGGATCCGTTGACATTTAGGTCATGATGAGGACTATGCCCCCACCTTTTATGGCCCATATGACATAGCAGATGATACATTTGAGCAGCCGGTTCCTACTCAGGAGACTACTTTTGAGGAGTAGTTAGCCAGTTAGCTAGTTTTTTCTTTCAGCATAGTACTCGGGTTTGTCCCCGATTTATCTTCTGGTTCTGTATTAAACTGTGGATTTGGATGTCACAAATTTGTCTTATGAAATCTTAGCATTCCTATTTCCTGTTATTATCCTTGCCTATTTATTCTTGTGAATGAGCTAGATTTTAAATTACCTGTGAATATGATCTAGACAGCGTACTACCGACGACACTGCGGCGTAGGCTGGACGTACTCACGAACCGGTGCCCGATTCATCTGGGTGCGAGTTGTGACACATTTTTATGGTGGCCCATATAGGTCCAAAATCCTTAAATAGTGTAATATCCTAGGACAGAGTATGAAATAAGATTGAGGATTTTAGAAAAAGCTCATTCACAGAATAAGATCTTTTATTTCAAATCTTGCCATCATTCCTAGTAAATTTTCCTATCATTCTTGATTTCCAAGTAATCTATTCTAATCCTACTATCTCTTAACCTTTCAGAATGGTTCAGACAAGGAATACCGTAGGAGGCACATCCGAACCCGTCGAACAGACTGTGCCTGAAACTCTTGCGCTCCCTCCGCCTCCAACTACTCCGACAGTTACTATGGATGGAGCGCAGCTACTCGGAGTATTCCAGGGACTTATAGAATCCCAGAGGGAACAGACTGCCCTGCTACGAACTAGCCTTTCAGATGCTCTTCGATCCTAGGAGGCACCACAAAAGAGGCCAGGAAATGCCAAGGACTTCAAGAACCTTGGACCCATGGAATTCTATGGGACTGAAGGTATTCTCTATGCCGATGAATGGATAGAGAATGTGGAGCGACTCCTGAAAACTGCTCGGGTCCCTGATGATCTTAAGGTGGAATCTGCAAGCCTGCAACTATTCGACATAGCTCGGAGTTGGTTTAGAGATGAACCTCAGTTATCTGCTCCTGAGCTCACTTGGGAGGATTTCAAGAGGCTGTTTAAGAAGAAGTTCTATCCCGAAGTGGCTCGAGAAGCTCTCGAAAGTCAATTCGAGAGGCTGGAATAAGGTAATCTTTCTGTTGATGAGTACACTGCTGAATTTAGCAGACTGAGCCACTTTGCAGAATATATGGTTCGTACCTCTAAAGATAGAGCCCGTAGATTTAAGAAGGGGTTGTCTCCTGATATTCGCCTTGCTGTCACCACTAGCCGAGCTCGTACATACGAAGAAATTTTGAGCGTGGCACAAGGTGTTGAAAGAGACATGGAACCTAGACTAAAGCGAGAAAGAGATACTGGAAGTATGGGACCCCACAAACGCTCATTCCAACCACAACTACAGCAGAGGGCACCACCTCAAGGACGCGGACAAGCTTACGCGATGATCGTGGAGAACGCGCAGACTCTTGGAGTAGCTAATGCGCGTAAATGATTTGTAGCTGCCGTTTCTAGTCTTGTTTTAGCTCGTGCCTATTGGTTCATGACCTCAGCCCCAACCTAGTAATTTTGAACTTGCTAATAACCTGGTATGCTTTTATATTTGATAACTGTAGAGATTGTAGAGTCTTTTATTATTGTGCTTATTGTGTGTTGTTTTGTGAACTTGAATAATTTGTACCTCCTTCCATCATCATCTAGCGCACTTAATTTTTCTGTACTTGACTTATGCTGCTATTCTATAGCCTAGTTTTGCAAGCTTACTCTTTATCGGGCTTGTTCATGATATATGTGTTATTGGGGCCTGATCAACCCCACTAATACAAGTGTCTATTCAGAATCAGTGTATTACGGTCTGATCAACCTTAGTGCATTTTGGTTCGCACGACTACTTTACGTGAATTGAGATATATAGTTGGCTAGTATACTTGCCCTCTAGATATGTCCGAGCATATCGTATCAGTTACATAACTGTACTAATACGAGCATGCGAATAAATGATTACCAGAATAGGATTTCAATCCCCAACTGCTTGACAATTCCCATTTGAAATCTTTAAACGCCTTGATCCCGATACTTCTATTCTATCACCTCACCCTTGAACTTTTTATTATTGATCTTCGTCTTCCCTTATTTCGGAAAGACGAAATCTCGTGCTTGGTATAAGTTTGATATATAGACAGTACTAGATATACCCCACAGGCCGGTCGAATTGATGATGACCCTTTTATACATGATTAAGGGAATACCATAGGTGATGTGTTTGGTGTTAAAGACTTAAGGATTCAATACCATAATTAAATAAGTTGGGACATAGCTTTATTAGATGTATAGCCTTAGATGATAGATGGATAAATTCTAAGTTGGGTAGAGACCGCAATGTTCACTTGAGGGGAATCCTTTAGACTGTAATCAAGTGAGATTGGATAGAGAGAACCCTACCATATTTTAATTTTGAGGACGAAATTTTTATAATTTGGGTAGATTGTAAACCCTCCTGATTTTTCAAAAAATTTAAATTTGGATTTTTCACAATTTTCTGGAATTTTCTGTAATTAAATTCAGGGTTTTTAATTATTAAATAATTTTTAATTGATAATAAATAATATTAAAATATTATGATAATAATATTTTTGGGTTTAAAATGAAAAACTGGACTTAGGGTTATTTTTCTGGAATTTATTGGGCCCCAGAGCTATTTTTAAATCACCTAAAAACTATTTATTTATTTATTATTTATTTATTTTCATTATTAACCGAACCCGAGCCCGGCCCAACCCCACCGTTCCAACCCATTCGGCCTACCGGGTCGGGTCGGGTCTGCCCAAACCCGACCCACATCCGACCCGCTACCCGCTTCCCTCCCCACGACCAGCTCCTCTGCCCGATTCCCCCGCCGGATCCGCCGGCCGCGCCGCCCGCCGCTCCACCCGGCCACGTCTCCGCCCGGCCCGCACTCCTCGGCCACGACGACCCCCTCCTCCGCCTCGCCCGGAGCCGACCACCCGCCTTTTCCCCTATAAATCCTCTCCCCTCCGGCCACGGCTCCCCCGCTCCCTCACCGCCACCCTCGCCCTAACTCCACCGTGCCCCGCCCAGACCTCGCCGTCGACGCCTCCCGGCCTCGCCGTCGATGCCTCACCGCCCCGCAGCTGCTCCCTCTCCTCCTCCTTCCTCCTCTCCCTCGCCGCAGCGGCTCCCCGACCCTGATCCATCCCAACAGTCGCTGCCGACCGTCCCCCGCCCGCTCCGGCGCGCCGCCGCTGCCGGCCTGCGCTGCCACCCTCGCCTGCGTTGCCCCACGGCCCTGGCCCCCTCCGGCCCGCCTCCGGCAGCCCCCCGAACCCTAACCCCCTGTTCTGTGTATCGGACACGTGTCGGACACAGAATTTTTCGAGTTTTTCGGACCCTGTTCAGGTACGTGTATCTCCCTGCTCGTTTACCCGTTTTCGATTCCGTCAGTTGCGTTGCGTAGCCTGCATGACCCCCTCGGTGCCCGTGCAAACTACTCGGGGCATCGCATCCTGTGGTGATCGCGAACCGCGATCAAAAAACAGGGAAAACAACGCCCTGATTCATCCCGGAACTGGGTACGCCCCGTCAAACGGGATGACTTGGTCGCGCGCGGTCTTCACAGATACGTGCGCGCCGTCGATACGGACGTGTAAGATTTCGCAGAAGTTGATTCGGGTGTGCATGCACACCGGGATCAACGCGTATCCGCGGACAACGCCCCGTATCCGACTTTTCTGAATTGAGCCTAACTTTGTGTACACACGTCGGATCGAAATAAAACTTACGCCATCGGACTCGTAACAATACGCTGGTCCTGTGACCCAAGTTTGGTTCGATTCCGAGAACATTGATGAAATCGCGTGTCGTGGGCCCCACAGGCCCGCTCGACGGGCGATTTTGTGATCGGCTCATCGGAATCCAATTCTGGAAGTTCCGTTGGGTTCGTATCATTGTTCCTGACCTGTTGACACTAAGTTTGGTAAATTTGGAGACCTTTGACCCTGACACGTTTTTCGGTGCAAAGCGGGCCCACATGTGGACCTCATTTTGACCCGAAATTGCCGTTTTTGCCCTTGTCTCCAAATTGGACTCAAGGAGAGGCATTTCTAGCTAATTGATATCTTCTGAGCATGATGGTAATATTTATTTCAGCATCCGGAGACATTTCTGGAAATTTCTCGAGGACAGAACCGTAGTTGGAATCCAAACATCAGGTAAGTACCTGCACTTCAAGTTTATTCTTTATATTATGATAATTAGTTCCTTGCTCTACTAGCACCATTGGATGATTACACTTAGTGTTAGAATTTGGATTTCATGTCTCGATTTTCGTGTCGGGAGGGAGAATACTAGGAGGCATGTAGTTTACCCTTTCCCTCATGTCCTGACTGCTAGTTGTTGAGTACGCGACTGTACCATCAGCCTTATACTCGATTGTTTCTGACTGCTAGCCGTCTATGACGTGCCTTATTAGCCTTATAACCCTCTACATGCCAACTATGTATTCTAAATACACAATTTCACACACAAATAGTTTCTTTTGTCTTGTTGCAGTTCCATTTTCTTGTCTCATTATCTTCATGTTTTACTCATATCCCTGATTTATAGCAATTAACCCTTAGTTAATTTTACTACTTATTATGTATAATTTTATCGTGATACTTAGTCAGTTTTTACTACTTGTCATAATTATTTAGTGTAAGCTTTGTTGTGTATTGGTACTTTGCTCCTTTCCTGACTGGATCCGTTGACATTTAGGCGATGATGAGGACTATGCCCCCACCTTTTATGGCCCATATGACGTAGCAGATGATACATTTGAGGAGCCGGTTCCTACTCAGGAGACTACTTTTGAGGAGTAGTTAGCCAGTTAGCTAGTTTTTTCTTTCAGCATAGTACTCGGGTTTGTCCCCGATTTATCTTCTGGTTCTGTATTAAACTGTGGATTTGGATGTTACAAATTTGTCTTATGAAATCTTAGCATTCCTATTTTCTGTTATTATCCTTGCCTATTTATTCTTGTGAATGAGCTAGATTTTAAATTACCTGTGAATATGATCTAGACAGCGTACTACCGCCGACACTGCGGCGTAGGCTGGACGTACTCACGAACCGGTGCCCGATTCATCTGGATGTGGGTCGTGACACGCATGGATGTCGCCTTTCTGGGCCTGGTTTTTTTTACTTTAGAGGCATGACTATTGGACGCATGGATACATATTTTCCATGCTTCTACAAGTTATTTCTGTTGCTCCCACTTCTCTCCGTCCTTCATGTACCTATTGCAAAAATCTTGGTCATTCCACTTCCACCTGTTATGCTCGTCAGCCAACTGGTAAGATCTGTGCTCAATGTAAAATGTTTGGACACTCAGTGAATGATTATTTTTTGCTACACCCACATTTAAAAACTTAATTCCTAGAGAAGATGGAGACAAAGGGTTCCTTCTTGTCTCGTTCTATCACGCTCCGGTTCCGCAAAACTGATTCGTACTCGTATTCGGTTCCGCAGAACCGATCGTCATCGTTGGACGTGATTTCGTACATGTCTGGAGTTGCACTTGTACAAGACAAGAACGTGCACATTGTGTCAAATATCTTTTGTAAATAGTTCCACAACACAACAACATATTATAAAGCACACATTTGTATAGGAAAATAATAATTCTTTTATTGATTCATTGCAACGAAGTACAAAATTTTTAGCACCGAAATAGAAATGCCTGAATGGCTTACATAGCTTGGCGTAAAAGAAAGAATGATTGGCTGACATAAAATAATATTCTTATCCCATACATTATGTCCTTTATTACTTCTTGAAAACTTGAAAGCAGCTACTAAAAATCTTTGAAAAACTTTAAAATAGGAAGAAGCTTGAAAAGACTGCAACGAAAGCTTTAATTCCTTTGAGCGCCCCCGGTATCTCGGTCACCAGGTTTTCCCACAGAGACGTGGGTCAGTATTTTACTTGTACTGGTGAGCAGAACTGACCCACTCACCTAAACCAACACTTCTTGATTAAGGCAACAATTACATAGGCAACATTATAAATGCAACATTTCAATATGCAACAGTTTATAAGCAACAGTTCATGCAATGAAATATATATAAACTTTGTCCATATGGAATCCTTATCCCGGCCAATGGCCGTTCCCGTATAATTTACAGGATTATTCTTACCGCCCCTGCATAAGACATCATTAGTATGCAACTCATTCCCACTGGGTCATTTGTGGTGTAGCACCACAATGAACATGCCGTATAGGAGTTCGATGGCCGTGCGATGCACCATTCAAAGCAGGTAGCAAGCCTCATTGAATATCTTGCTTATACCCGGCGGTACCAAAGCGCTACTATTTCTCCCGGGCCGAACGGTCACCAGTGTTGTCACGCCCCAGTCCCAAAATATCGAGGGACTGGACACGTGGCAATGGCCAGCAGCATGCACCGATGGACAAACCCAATTTAATGGATCCATCGGGCATACTTAAGCTGTATTACATCAGTCAGAGTTTTACTATTCTCATCCACAGATATAAGATAGCAATAACATCAAAAGAAATACTAAACAACAACAGTCAAAGTAAATAAAATCGGAGAACAATCCGATATTAAGTCTGTTTACACAAGTTCTCAAAGACAGGAAATAAAGAGTTCAATTAAACAGGAATAAAGTCTATTTGCCATAATACTGAGCATGGCGAAGCAATTGTTCAGGAGAAGTCCTCAGCGATCACCTCGTCCTCAGGTTCAGGTACTGCTCCGAGTAGTGCCCCTGTTTCATACACCTCAGGGTAGATCTCGTCTGCTATAACTGGAGAACAAAACCAGGTCCTCAGAGGGACGTAACAAGGTACAGAAGAATACGAGCCATAATACAGTGAATGAACATGCAAGTCAACTAAGATGTTAAACTCAAGAGTAGCATCAGAAATTAATAAGTCTAAGACAGTGGCATGCCGATGTTGCTATCAAACAAATCTGGGTAAATAATTAAACTAGCTAAGTGATCATGCAAGTGAGAGTTATTATTCATACTCAGGCTGAGACTACTACAGGATCAGTGATAAGAAACCATAGCAGTATTTTCTCGAAGGGCCAGTACAGGTGCCAAAGCTCTGTGTCAGAGACTAGGACACTTCCAGATAACAGTATATAATATATATTCAGCCTTGATATGGTAATACTCTCGCCACCCAATGAATCTCACGTCACAGATCTCAATGTTCATGTTACGCAAGATTAAACTAATGCAACTAGTCAGGATAAAACATAAAGCTCAAGTTATGAAATCTATATCCTAAACAAAATTCTCTTGAATAATCAGGAAGATTCTGTATCATGCTTTGTGTCAGGTGTCCTGGGGATAAAGTATTTGATAGGGAAAGTACAACAGCCACAGAATTTAAAGCAAGAGAATCTAAATGAATCAATAAACTGCATTTTATGGCAAGGTACACTTGCCTGGGTTTCCTGTTTCAATTGTAGCTCGAGCTTCAGCTGGATTTCCAAGCAGTACTCCGGTTGCTGAAACAAACATCACCATCAGGTCCAGAAAATATTAATCAGCTAGGAACGCCTGTCCTTGAGTCCAATTTGAAGATAAGGGCAAAAACGTCAATTTCGAGTCAAGGCGGGGTCCAGATGTGGGCCGCTTTGCACCGAAAAATGCGTCAGGGTCAAAGGTCTCAAAAATAGTCTAACTTAGTGTCAACAGGTCAGGAACGATGATACGAACCCAACAGAACTTCCAGAATTGGATTCCGATGAGCCGTTCTCAAAATCGCCCGTCGGGTGGAGCTTGTGGGGCCCACGACACACGATTTTGTCAACGTTCTCAGAATCGAACCAAACTTGGCTCACAGGACCAGCGTATTGCTATGAGTCCGATGGCGCAAGTTTCGTCTCGATCCGACGTGTATACACTAAGTTACAGCGAGAATCAGAATGGTCGGATACGGGGCGATGTCCGCGGATACGCACTGATTTCGGTGTGCACGCACATCTGAATCAGCTTCTGCGAAATCTCGCACGTCCGTATCAACGATGCGCACGTATCGGTGAAGACCGCACGTGACCAAGTCGTCCCGTTTGGCGGGGCGTACTCGATACCGGGGTGAAACAGGGTCTGGTTTTTCCTATTTTTGGATCGCGGTGTGCGATCACCACAGGACGCGATGCCTCGAGCAGTTTGTCCGGGCACCGAGAGGGTCATACAGGCTACGCAATACAATTTACGGAATCGAATTCCGAGCTACGAGCAAAAAGTTACGGATACCTGAAGTGGACCTGAAAACCAAGTTCGAATCGTGTCCGACACGCGATTCACTGTGTCCGAGTACTGTTCACTAGGGTTAGGGTTTACTGTTCTGGGGCTGTGTCCGGGTGTCCTCTGCTGTGTCCGTGTCTGGGACTCACCGGAGTCGGTCGGTGCGGTTGGAGGCGGCCCGCTGCGGGTGGAGTCACCGGAGACTGGGTCGTCGAACAGTGGGCGGCCGGGGAGGAGCGGTGCAGGGTTCGACTGCGGCGGGTCCTGGACGGAGGCGATGGTGGAAGAAGAAGGAGGCGGAGGCGGGACGGAGCCGGTGGCGGAGCGGCCTGCTGTCACTGGGCGGCGAGGAAGTGAGCGTCGGCGGAGGGGATTCGGCCGGAGAAGAGGGGAATGGGGGTTTATATAGGGTGTCCGGCGGGCGGTTGAGGGAGGTGAGGCGACGGCAGGGCGTCGAAGGAGCGGGGAAGAGGGAGAGTCTCGGCAGTTACGGGCGGCTGGCGGCTGATGACGGCGGCGGGTTCTGGAAGCCGGAGCGGCAGGGTCGGGTTCTGCAGTTTGGGGGAGAAGAGGGGTTGGCGGGTCGGGTCGGTGACGGTGACGGGTCGGGTCGGGCGGCGGATCCGGCCCGACCCAATAGCCCCATGGGCCGGGCGGGTTCAGATGGGCTGGGCTGGGCTCTATGGGATGGGCCGGTTTGGTTTTTTTTAAAAATAACTAACACATTAAATAATTAAATAATTACAAAATAATGGTTTTTAGGTGTTTAAAAATCCATCCGGGGTCCAATAAATTTCCAGAAAATATCCTATGTCTGGTTTTCTATTTTACACCATAAAATATTATTTTTATAATATTTTAATATTATTTAATAATAATTAAAAAATCCTTTAATAATTAAAACACCTTAATTTAATTAGAGAAAAATCTCAAAAATTTTCAGAAATTCCAGAAAAATGTAAAAATTCCAAAAATTAAAATTCTTGAAAATCAGAGGGATTACAAGTGCCCTAGTTCCCGTTCCAGGAAATTTACTACCTTGTGTATAAGTTTTTCATGACCATACACTACATCTACGAGTATATGATAAGCATAAATAGCAGTGTGAGGTATTGAAACAATTAGACCAGCAATACACATTTCTCCATTCTCATTTCAGCATACTTATTTATTTCATTCGATTGGTAGTCAATGGACTCCAATTTACTGCAAAGTCATGGCACCAAACAATGACACAATGAATATATCCTTCCCTGTGTTACATAATTAAACTTCCCTCTTATCAATGCAATTCCATTGATTTATAATAGTGGTATAAAACTTGTGGCATTAGTGACTTTATCGATCATTGGACTTAGTAAGGTTACAAGAGAACATTATTGATTATTGGCATGAAGTAGTAGAGAAGAAAGGACAAAATCGCTCATCAAATAGAGAATGCCGAGAGAAAAGGACGCTTTTTCGCTCAGTCTCCGGTCACGTATCTATCTGCATTGGCACCAACATTTGGTTAGACTAATTTCTTTATTTATCTCAGAGTTCTCTAGAATGAATACATGTAATTGATGAAAATGGGCTAAACAATCAATCATCGAAAATCAATCACGAAAACACATTCATCAAAATCAAGCAACAAAAATCCAAGAAATCCAACCAAAAATCCAACGAAAACTATTGGACTCATTCCAACAGAAGCCGATCCATCAATTGAAAAGGTTCATTGCATTGTCCGTGATCAATTCCAGCATAAAGTTTCCTCATACTCAATTTTGACTAAGTCAATCGAGCCACAAGCCTTATATAGTGCACCGCTAGGAGCGAGGCACTACACGTTCTCCAGTACCTCAGGCTCATATTGTTGATAGTACTCAGACATAGACAAATATTCAATATTGTCTTACTCATTTAGAGCTCCAGCTCCAGCGTCAGCATGTCTTCGCTGGCTCCTCTGCATGTGCCTTTTCTGTTTCAACTGGCCGAAATAAAGTTGAAAGCACTCAACAGGGTCCACCACAAGTAACTGGCCCACAATATAGCCAAGTGCCGGCTCAGATGCCCCCTCCTCCCTTTCCAATTATGTATCCATCCCGTTTGGGTACATGGCCTACCCAAGTGATTATGCATACCAACAAGGCGTAAATAATCCTCAAATGACATCACATTACTTCAATCAGATGTACGGAACAACTTCATCATCTACTGTTGGCCCACAAGCGTATCTTTACCCCAACATGGGATACGCCATACAAAATTCGAGGCCAGACTTTCAGTCGCCAATGCAGGCCCATCGTCCAACGTACACGCAATATCCTACAGTCAACACAGAAGGATCCTACGCTCCCTCACTTCCCTACAACTTTCACCTTCAGCCCCCACCGCACGTAAGTCAACCCGTTAACAATGCATATTTCAGTTTTTGAAAGGCACTATGTGAATTCAGTTGATCAGCTGGCATATATTTTTTTTTTTTACAAAAGTCACACCCCACACCGTGATTTCAGTTGTTATTGGACAAACTCATATTGTTGACCCCCCATGAGTTTGAAGAGGGGTGTTAAGATTAACTAGATTAAATTTAGGGTTAGATACTAATTAGATTTATGATTGATTTTTTTTCTCCTCTAAGGATACATAATTCTTCTCCTACTTCTAAACGGATATGAATTCGTTTTCCTCTCTCTCTCTCTCTCTCTCTCTCTCTATATATATATATATATATATATATATATATATATATATATATATATATATATATATATATATATATATATATATATATATATATATATTCATAGTTGTATTTCTCTTTTACAACATCCAATAATAAAATCAATATTTGTTGATTTATTTCAGAAACTTTTCTTTCATTAGTCCTTAATGTATCAACGTTCTTCTTTTATATTCTATGTCCTTCGATTAGGGATGATGGTGGTCCCTAGAGTTAGACCTAGATTAGGGTTAGATAAATGGGTTGGAAAAATAGTATGGAGAAGAAGAAGAAGAAGAAAAAGAATAAAGACAATTTTTAAACTTTTTTTGGTTCAAGGAAAAAAATATTGAAAATTATCCACGTGAATAGCAAATGACTATTAAATGTGACAAATGGTTGATGGTAGGTACTTAAGTTAATATATTTTATATGGTAGTATTCTAGGTTTTCAACTCGTGTATCACTTATTATATCGTGTATCGTGTGGTACAATAACACTAGGAGTTACGTCTATACTTCTAAATACATATAGGAACATGATGTAATATAATTTTCTCATAATTTTGTTTATTCATTTCATCTTCACAAGTCTATCTAGTTCCAAAATCCAACATTTTAATATACATGAGATGATTCATGTAAAATATTGATACTAACTATCATCTGCCTAATGTATCATATTAGATCAACCAACATGTAACAAAATGATTGTATATCTTATCGTAAGATAAGTATCTTGTATCATTAGAAACTAGTGATATAATATTATTGCTACAAAGATAGATCATGATATCAAGTTCCAAAAACTTTATGGTTGATGGTATTTAAATGCATTTGATGTTGTGGAAGTTGTGTATTGGATGTTGTAAAGCCTTAATATCGATCTTACTCTCACGGTACTTTTTGTTGGAACAAGAACGCCATTAAAATGGCATAAGCTCACCTAAAGATAACAAACCCATGTCTCATGCAAGCACCGAGACATATCAAACACAATATATGTACAGTGACCTTGTCACATGGACAAATTCTAATCTTTATATTGAATAATACAAGATTGATTATAATATATGTTAAATCCTTTGCCCCCATGTTTGACTCCTCACAAATCTCGAGAAGAAAGAAGAAGATATATGGAGAAATCACACACTCAACCCTGTGACGATCTCCCTGAACAAAGAAGATAATTCTATGAATAAATCTTCCCTTCCAACTATCTTGGAGAGCGAGCCCAAAGAGCAAAGTACGAACTTTTTTTTGATATCTTTGGACTTGCTCCCACGAATCTCTCGTTGAGATTCTCATTAGATGTCACATTTGTTCCCAGATTTCATATTTCTTAATTTTTGATATTTAAATTTTCCTCGTAATTATTCTGTGTTTTGTATTTCTACATATTTCGTTTACTGTATTTTCGTATTTGGGTTTCGTTTCGATATGGGAGACTATCCTAGACCCCTAGATTATCTATTGGCATTGTCATAGACCCGTACTAGGTCCCATGTATAGACCAGAGTACCCTTGAATTATCCAAAATTGAATTTTTTTTCTTTAGACCGGTATATTGTTGGTATACAACCTGCCTAGTCAATGAGATGACTTGAGGCTCTCTATTACCTAATGGTTTCTTAGTTTTGTTTGTGTGTCTGATGGCGTGTATCCACTAGGTGGATTATCCAATGACACATGTTCACCTACTCTTTCTATTTAACCCGCTTTTTTATCTTCTTTTCTCTCTCTATTCCATCTCCTTGGGATGAGCATAAGAGCTGGACTTGAGGCCTTGGGTGTGGTGTCTAACCGCCCTAGGAGGAGTAGAAGCTTAGGTTTATGACTTGGCTTAGGATAGATACAAGTACATTTTGCTCGAAGTAAATAAAATCTTGTTTCCATTGCATTTTTTTGTAATTTTTGCTTAGTTTTATGGCCTTGTTGATTTCGTTTGATGTTTTTGACCTAGTTTTCAATTTAGGTCATATTTTGTGATACGACATTGTGATCTTGGTATTAGTTACAATAATTAAGTTTTCTTGTTGAGCTTAGCCATTTATGCTGTAACACCCCGTTCCGTTCAAGCGGAGTGCCGATTCAAACGGCAAAAGTACAACTGTCCCGACCCGCTTTGCCACAACGAGAAGCAAATGATATCTAGACTTGTCCCTACAGGAATCCGGCTTAGGCTTTCAGAGACTCGCTTGACGTATCGCTCTACCGAGGCGAATCATCGCTAAGGTGGGTGGCTACGGTGAACTTGTCTTTGCTTAGCCAGCACACATAAAATTTGGAATGATACATGCTAGTCGCTAGGTGAATCACTCCCTGCATGCTAATAAGAATCCAACGCACCTAGCTAAGGGAATAATCCCAACTTGTATTACTTATGCTAGAACATGGAAATAAAATATTGTTTATATATGTTCAGACCCTCGCATGCTAAGTCTCTAACGGTTTCATCTCTCGGCTTACCTTCGGGTCCGAGCAACGTGCCTGCTTATGTTCTTTAGAAACGCATGCTTGTCTGCTTGAATGTTGCCTTGCTTTCATCCAACCCCGGGAGACTACTAAGTAGTCGTTCCGTGCATGGAAGAACCTGAAAGTGTCCGGAACCGTTAGGTCACCAAGGCAATTCTCGAACCAGGGAATTTGCACCCTGAATGAATAAATCACTGAATCACAGCTCGTGGAGAAAACTACTGAAATCAACTGGCCTGCCTCAACAAGTTTTATATATATATATATATATATATATATATATATATATATATATATATATATATATATATATATATATATATATATATATATATATCCTGACTCGAACTTGTTAAATATAACTTGTTCCATATATATATATCCTGCCTCGAACTTGTCCCTGCACCTGACCTGAGACCTGCATGTCGCGGACAACTTGTTCACAAGTGAGATTTCCTGATCTCTGTTCCTGAGGACGGTCTCCGGGGCACCGGGCCGATCCGATCCGGACAGGAACCCTGTTAGTTTACCTGCTTCGGACAGAATGGCGTGTAGCACCTCTGAACTTATCCTTCACGCCATTCTTGCTCCCAGACTAAGTACCCGCCTGACTCGAAAGGAATGACCTGTAGCGCTCCTGATCCGTGCGTAGCATTTTATTTCCTTTCATGTGCTACACATGTCCTTTATGGCTATGATAGCGACTCCTGTTCATATAGATAAGTCATCCTCGCTTAGCAGTCATCCTCGCTTAGCGGCTATCTGTGCGTAGCATTGTATGCAGGGTGCGGAAGAACCTAGTTCGGTGCGGATGCTCCTTCGTGCGTGCTAAGGCGTGGAGATCACTCCGAAGCATCGCTGCGTCCGAAACTGAAGCACATATACAAGACATAATGTTGTGAACATCGCCTGATCATCGTCTGTACAATTGTAGCCACTTGGCACGCTTTTACTGTTTCAGAGAGAGAGGCTTGAGCGACTTGTAATCTCGGCTATACGCCCCTGTAACACTTGTTTATATCAATAAAGAGTTGCTTTACTTCAACTTGTGTTATCTCAATACTTCCGCTATATTGTCGACTCAGTGAACCTTTTACCAAATCGCTATGCGTTTATGACTCCGCTGCACTCGGACAATCTGTGCGACTCTGTGGCTTAGAATTCTTACCGCCAGCCAATGAATCACGGCCTTGCACGGGCGCGATTCACGCTCGTGCGGCATCACGTCCGGATGGGTTAAAGCGATCGTTCCGCGGGAGCGCTGGCGCGGTGATTCTCGCCTAGCGGGAACGGCCGATTTGCCTGTGGGAGATCGGGACGTGACATATGCTGTAGGAGACCCACCCCCTAGAATTGTATCTTGTTGATTTTGAGTTTGGTGGAATTGGAACTTATTTTCGGCCATGAAAACCCAATTACCCAAGATTTTTTGCGCTTGTGCAGCGCAGGCGGTACATCCCTGGTATACCATAGTATACTATCGATATACCGTGATATACCATTTTTGTGTGTTCCAACCTGATGTTTGGATAGGTCGTATATTGTCGGTATACCGCCCATATACCAAAATTTGTATATATTTTATTTTGTTTAGCTGCTTTAATTTCAATTACTAATTTTGGGATTTTGTTTAGTTTGGGAAAATTATATTCCCCATAACAGTTTGTATGTTATGCAGTGACATGAGTTCATGTTCTTTACTAACAACATGGAATTAAATTGTTTGGTTGTATGCTTAACTAATTGCATTTTGGCATTGGCCAACCAAGTGTGAGCATTGCCCCATGTATCGTGTATTGCGGGGTACGTGAACATTCGTCAGTGATAACCCTTGAATAATCCGTACCTAGCGTACGACATTCTAGGGCAATTCTCTTGTGTCTACGACTTGAGAATCGAGAATAAACCTTGTAGGAAAATTGACTAATTAATTTTATATAGTACATTAGGAGGGGAGGATGTTCACACTAATAAAAACTTCGACCGCTAAGGGCTCATGAGGCATGAACAACCCCAATTGGTGTGGGCTCCATGGCCTACTATGTTTGCGTGCTCCGACACTTTCTGATTTTCTGTTTCATGTGCTATGTATCATCTGTTACTTTCTTATGTTATGATTTATGTCACGAGCGCATACTTTAGCTTCGGCGATCCGGATACCTGTAGTGCGGGTAGTTGCAGTGCGGGTAGTAGCAAAATTCCTCGACTTGCAACCTTAGTAATTAAGTTTTGTGATAACCCTAGCTAGTTAAAGTATTTCAGACCTTAGAAAATGTTTATTCGTGCTCTTTTGGTTGCGAGTTATTTTATGCTCGTATTTTTAGTTCTATTTATCATTTATGGTTAGAGGCTAAGTTTCGCTCAGAAAACGGTCTATAACCCAGTCCTTTTTGGTTTATGGTTTGTAGTTCGGCTCCAGAGTAGTCCCTATGCTCTATCGCCGCTTGTTGTATTATTCTGCTCTATAGTTAGTCAATGTTCACCTATTCATTTTAGTTTTCTTTGTTCTATTATTGGGATACGTGCGTTGGTGTCACACAAATCTCGACCATCATTTATTTACTTATGTCTTTTATCGTTGTTGATTGGTCTTGTGGAATTTTTCATTCACCTCGAGCCTCCTTTGTGGTCTGTGATACTTGTTGCTTGGGTTTTTGACCGTTATGGTTTTATTTGACCATATTTTCTTGAGGAGTTAGAGGATCTGTCAAACCTTCAGCTTGATGGCCTATCTCTTATATCAGTAGTCCCAGCATACGGGTGGATTTGTTTTCTGTACCATTCGTCGTTCATATTCTTTTGTGATGTTAGCTAGTGTATGTGTTAGTCCTATTTTTTTTTGGGATCATGTTCCCTCCGACTTCGGTCAGCATGATTATATATATTAAAAACCTAGGCTTGTATTGTGATTATGTATATTCCTACTCCGCTAGTGTAAAATTTTGCCCTACTAGTTTCATGATAATATATGACATGTATTTTGGGACTCCTTACTTTCATGTATGATATGTGGTTGTTGTTGGATTGAGAACTAGGATTGTCAGTCTTAAGACTGATGTCATTACATGTTAGAGTCCTCCCACTTGTCTTCTAGATAGCCGTGGTCGTCATACAACGTTCTGGTGTACCTTATACGACGTAATTGGCCTAGTCCATCATCACATTTCATAGTATTCTAGAGCGGAACGTGACATTAACAACCCCTTTAACCTCCTTTATATAGGTTAAGAAACCAAATTTAGGGTTTAAAAACCCTAAATTAGTCCAACAAAAATTCTTACCATCCATATTAGATAACACGATCATAATTATATTGACTTTTGGCTCACGTTTGAACCAATTTCTGATAGACGGTATATCGCCGTAGGGATATCGCTAGTATATCAATACTGCTATTTTGGCCCAGTTTGAGCTCCTATTCAACCATCAATCCTCCGTCTTCTTTGCTGCAACGTCCGTCAACGCTTCACGACGTACTGACTGCTCTTTCACTCACCTCTAATCAAGGATGGAATCCCAACGAACTCTCCTCCAGTATGATAAAAGGTATTGATCCCATGGATCCTCACATGACTCCATGCATGTTGTCCCGCGACAGAGTTCATGCTCCCCCTCATCATTGATCTTGAATCTCCCGGGCTGCTTTGCATCTTCTTTCATCTCCAGCTCCTCTACCACTACGTCTACACTAGCTTCCATGCAAAGCACTTTCTTGACCACGACATCAATAACTTGACCAAGATCGAAGTTCTTGACCATCAGTCTTATCAAAAGTCTTGGTTGCATGTCCCCAACTTATGTCTTCCATTAGAATGTGCTCCTGTTCTGCAGAGGTTTTACACCCTTGGCTGGAACAATCAAGCGGACGGTACGGTTCCCTCGAAATTCAAGCTCCTGAATCTGCCTATCATCGTGTCCGATACTGAAGCTCTTCCGTACATTTGGATCCCTGAGCAAAACATCATTCATTGTGCATGTCGTCAATGACCAAAACTCCTAACCCGTCTCAGCTTGAGTTTGTTGTACTCCATGTTGGTATACCGATGATGTTGTTTTGGCTTAGTTTGAGTCCCGATTCAGCCACCGATCCTCTATGTTCTTCGCTGAAATTTTCGTCGACGCTTCATGACATCCAGAATATCCTTCCACACACCCAAAATCATAACCGGAACACCTTTTTTTTTCTTGTTTACTATGTGCCCTAATTGGTTTTTGTTTATCTTCAATAATTGCCCACCATTCATTTTGTTGTGGCATTAATGTTCTCGTCGCGGACAAGATTCAATGAATATATTTCCTCCTTTATCCCAGCATGATGAGAGCAAAAATGAAAATTTGTGGGAGATAGTACCACTGTAAGTAAGAAGCTTGAAGTGAGTGAGTCATCCTCTTTACTATTGGAGCGTGAGAGGGCATCATTCTTGCAAATATGGACAACACAACAAAGGCCCTGAGAGTGCCGGGTCAAAAAAACGGTGGGAGTAGGAAATTGGGAGAAGAGACTGAAAGGAGAGGGGGCTTTGGCGGGACAGAAGAGGGAGAAGCCAAATAATTGTACTGGCCTCGTGGAATCGGGGACACATGTAAAGCTCCAGCAAGAGTTTTTGCAGCCTTTAATGTACACATGCAGTGACTACTGACATATACAAAGCCAAAGTTTTGGGGGTCCTAATCCTCATTTGGTCACGTCTCCATCAACAACCCACACCAAATTACAAGCCACCATTCCATAAAACCTAAAACTGTAAGGGGTTCTAAAGTATGTTGCATTAATCCCTCACATAAAATCCAGCTTCTTCCACCTCCTCCTCCTCCTCTTCCTCTCTCAACTTGTTCTGTAGACCACCTCAGTATTTGCACCTCTACCACACCATACCATGGACATTGTGCTGAGCCCTCCTCCCAAACTTGACAACTTGTCCTCCTTTCCCTTCTCATCGCTCCCGACGTTCCGCCAGGTCGACGAGAGCTTCGGCGACATCATTTTCACCACTCAGTTCGGCGAGACCGACCGCCTAGCAACACAAGCTACTAAAGACGTGTCAACTTCTCACAACGCAGCATCCGGCAAAAAGCCGGCTAGCAGCACTAGGCCGAGCCGCAGGAGGTCGCTTAGGAAAGACCGGCACAGCAAGATACGGACCTCGCAGGGCCTGAGGGACCGGCGGATGAGACTCTCCCTCGACGTGGCACCGGAGTTCTTCGACATCCAAGACATGCTCGGCTTCGACAAGGCCAGCAAAACCCTCCGCTGGCTCATCACCGCGGCCAAACCCGCGGTCCAGGAGCTCATCGCGGCCTCCAGGCCCGAAACCACGGCCACGAACAGCAGAGGCAGCTCCAAGAGCAGCAAGCAGCTGGAGTCCGGGGGCAAATCAGCAGCGCCCGTGGCGCAACAGGAAACCGATGTCGCGCCAAAGGCAGCAAAGAGAGTCGAACGTCGGCACCCGCCGTCAAGGAGAGCAGCATTCCCCGCTGCTACGATTGCGAGGGAATCGAGACTCCAAGCGCGAGCGAGAGCGCGAGAGAGGACCGAGAAGAAGAGTTTGTTGCAGTCTTCGTTCGACCGATTTCCTGTAGCTGTCAAGGAGGACTCATCGTTGGATCGGTTGGTAGCTCAAGTGGAAGAACATTGCTCTCAATCACCTAGGGAGCTACTTGGAAGTGGCACCGGAAGATCGGACGAGCTTGGAGTTACCATCTTCGATTACAACCAGAGTTTGATGTGCCCGATCGACGCTACTGTTAACCTATTTCATGAGCAATGGGACATGGAAAGAATGCTCCAGCAATGGGAGGCCTAAGAGCAATAAATCTTTAGGTTTGTCTCATGTAACTTCAGTGTATCTAATTGTTTTCATTTTCATGTGAATTTGAGTATTTAAATTTAGTAATGTTTTATTTTCTGAAAATTATAGTACGTTAGTAGCATTATTTTTGAAAAAAAACTTTTTAACTATAAAATTAAAGCATTATGTTGAAGCAGTTGATAGATTTCTCCAGACATGGGATCTTGAAACATCATATTTTAAAAGATCCCACCATAGGATCATAAAATCTGACTCTCTCAACTTAGCTTCTAATATATATATGATGATGTTTCTTACCTATTTGAATGAAGAAGAAATCTGGACGAGAATCGGGTTTATAGACTGCAGTGGTTGAAGTAATGATATAAAAATGTGAGAAACTATTCAAAACTTTCCAATAGGAGATGTTGGAGTAGAGGCAGAAGAAGTATTATAAAGAGTTGCAAGAACTCACAATGCCCACTTCTAGAGTTGAAGTAAGGATATATCTGCAACAAGGGCACAAATTGAAGATGGCCCATTGGTGTTAGCCCCTGCTGCTGGTTTAAGGGGGGTGGTTCACATATGGGATCTTTGTGTCAACCCATTAGAAGACCAAAATTAGGTCAAGTAGGGGGAAGAGGAAGATTCATTCAAAGAAGATACTTCAACTTCACTAGTTCACGTTGTAAACTAATTATCCCGGGCCTCCGGCACTACTTCATAAATTAGTACTCGAAATTGATTACCATTTGGTAGTAGTTTATAATACCTTGTATTTTAATTATTACTTGATGTTTCCAATATGGCCTGGGTAGGAAAAATGTAGTCTGGTAGAAAAAATGGTCAATTGATATTAACCCCCTGTTAGATGTAGGATATTGAGATTACCTTCCTGTTAAATCAAAAGTCGAGAAGACCTCCTGGAAGTGTCGCTATTCAGTAAAATAACGGCACTTCCAGGGGAGTCACTACCAGAAAAAGTCAAATTAGCGACGTCTAAAAACGTCGCTAAATAACAATAAATCGTCGCTAATTAGGTTTAGCGACGTAGTTTGCGACGTTTTAAATCAGTCGGAAAACTCCAAGTCGCTAAAACCAAAAACGTCGCTAAACGTCGCTATGCCGACGTTTTTTAGCGACTTTAATGTGTCGCTAAATTTAGCGACGTGTTGCGACGCCAAGTCACTAAATAGCGACGTTTATAAAAGTCGCTAAACGTCGCTGATTAGCGACGTTTTTTGCGACGTTACACCGACGTCTTTAATGACCTGGCTATACTGCCATGTCAGCAATTGGCGACGTTTAGCGACGACTTTAGCGACGTCATTAGCGACGAACTTAGCGACGTTTTTCAGCGTCGCTGAGTAGCGACGTAATTTGCGACGTAAATTAACGTCGCTAAGCGTCGCTACACGTCGCTAATAACGTCGCTAATTTTAAAAAAAAATAAAAAAAAAATTTCCAGAATCAAACATTGGTGATTCCCTGCAGTTTTACATCATCTTCATCATACACACCAACATGATTCAATCTAGTTAACTATATAATCCAATTAAATTAAAGACCACAAGAAGTATCAATCCAATTAAATGTGGATAACTATATAATCCAATTAAATTAACTAAAAAATTAAAGACCACAAGAAACATCATACATCATGTCTATTGTTGAAGTACCAATAATTCATAAATAATAATAAAAATAACTAGACTACTACGGATCTGCAGGAGGCTGACCAGCGGCGCGCTTCAAGGATAACAACTCCTCATACTCGTCCCGTGGAATCGACACCGATGTCGATGGAGAAGGCAGTAACGTCGGTGGCGGCCGTGCCCGCTCCAAGTCTGCGAGTCGCTGGTTGTAAGAATCCAGGGTAGATAACAGCCTCGTACTGCTATCACCCATTGAATCCTGCATCCTCGTCAGGTTCTCGCCCATCGATAGCTGTGACGCATGCATCCTCGTCAGCTTCTCGCCCATCGATAGCTGTGACGCCTGCAGCTCCATGATGTTGCGATCATTGGAGGCTCTAATATCATTTGTCAATTCTCGTAGCTCCGTCATGCTGCGGTCGAGCATATCCAATCGTGCGATAAGCATCGGATCGTCCGCCTGCGGCTGGGACCGGGACTGGTCCTCCATACTTCGCAGCAAGTCGTCACGGAGAGACGCAATCTGACGGTCAACGGCCTCCTGGACGGCCTCCTGGACTCTGGCCGACGACTGCGAGGGCTGCGACTGCGAGGGGTGTGTGGAATGCACAGCTGTCGGGGAGGCCCTAGATGACTGCGTCGCAACCAGGGCGCCATAGGAGCCCGTACCGTAGTACGTACCCCTCTGGAGACCACCAGCTGCGGTCACCCACAGGTCGTCCGCCGACGGAGATGGACCTGGCTGCGACGAAGCACCAGCCTCTCCAGGTGTAGGTGCACTAGCAGTCGCCCGCTCACGAAGCCTAAGATACTCGGCCTAGAAAAGGTTTGGAAACTCAATAATTGCCTAAGTTATATTAAAATAAACACAAAGTAAAGTAATACTTACATAGGTCTGTGAGGCCCTCTCATCAATGAGATTTCCGTCCTTGCGATGGGTGGCCAAGAAGACGGTCACCATGTTTGCATCCTCACCCCTCTGTACCTGTTAAAAATATATTTTTTATTACTAAACTTAAATATTTTTTCCAAGTACCATTTTATGGTACTTATATTAAAATAATATATTTTAAAAGAAAAAACATACCAAACGACGGAAATGTTCCGTCATCGGAATCGAGCCACCACACCACTTGGCAGCATTCTGCCTAGCCGCCTTGGCCTTCTTAGACCTTTCCTTGTAGCTCGGATCGTCGAATCTAGCCCTCATCGCAGTCCACTGCTCAGGCGTGATCCAACCTTGGATCGGTTTTCCAGCACGATCACGAGCCTTCTGGTCATCCAGAGCATCTCGGATAAGCTTGGCGGCAACGGTAGGAAAGAGCCGCTCGATCAACTCGACCCGGTACGGAGGATAAAAATATGTTTGCTACAATAAATAATTCATTAAGTTAGCATCACGAATATGCATAAATTAGAGGATTTATTTAATATACTTTTACCTGGAAGTGCGCAAACCAGAACGCCTTCCTCTCCTCCGGAGCCTCAGAGTAGTTGATCCAAGGGCCACCGTAGTTGTTCCTCAGAAATTGGCCCAGGCGTCTCTGAACCGACGATGGACGATATCTATACAGAAATAATAATTTAGATTACTGAAAAAGTCAATATACGATGAATAAAGAGAAACACAAATATATACTAAACCATCTAATTGACTTACTTTGTACCGTCGGCCCAAATCTCTGTCCTCGTCTCCTCCGGTGGTGCGCATGGAGGATCTTGCTGATGCTGGGACAACGTCGGCACGACCTCCTCTACATGCTCATCAGTCTCCATGGTTCCGTCAGCAGGAGGAACGCTGGACGAGGGAGTACTATCACGCCTGGAACTACTCATCCCAGGAGTGATGCCACGCAACGTCGTCGCAGTCGGAGATGTGACTGCTCGATATACTGGAGTACTGGACGACGATGATCCGGAACCAACAGTAGGCAGTACCGGAGTGGCACTCTGTCTACCTCGGGACCTGCTGAATCCTCCGCGTCGTCCTGTCATATCTGATAACAACATATGATGAATATAGAGAAACACAAATATATACTACATTCTACTGTCAAAATGTGATACATATCTCAAAGCATTATACAGTCAAAATATAATACATATATTCGTTAAGGTCAAAATGTGATACATATCTCAAAGTATTTTACAGTCCAAATATAGTTACATTCTACATGGAATATTTTATATTTTCAATCATCTTCAGAAAATTCATCTTGTTCGCCTTCCTCGTCCTGCTCTTCCTCTTCCTCGTCTTCACTTTCATCTACTTCGTCGTCCTCTTCGGATAATTCTACATCTTCTACATTATTACTCGTGTAATGAGTAACTTCCGTTGAGTCCACATCTACAATATTTGTTACAAGAGGTAGATCGTCCTCCTGATAAGCTATTTCGTCAATGTCAAAGGTATTTTTAGCTTTAGTCTTGCATACTGCCCACCAATCCGACCTCGCTGTCCCCCGTCTAGGATAAGTTGTGAAGTACACGAGCTGAGCCTGACTTGATAGGACAAATGGTTCGTAGCCTTGATATCTACGCTTGTAGTTTATATCCACAAGACCATGCTTGTCAATTTTCCAACCTTGATCTTGAATCGGATCGAACCATTCACACCTGAATAGCACGATATTAGCAGGTTCTGGGCCATAATTATATGTCAACTCCACAATCTCTCGTAAGATGCCAAAAAAATCATTGCCCGGATTGACGTCTTTGTAGTTTGTAGATTTGATACACAAACCACTGTTTTTCGTGGAATCAAGATCCAGAAAGCTGTCTCTGATAGGAGCATTTGTTGACTTGAACCTGAACCCATTCACACAGAAACTTGGCCATATTTTTACGGCAGTAATTGGTCCCTTGGCTAGAGTCCTAATAGATTCAGTCTCGGATGATATTAGACGATCGACCTAAATACCAAAGTAGCGATGGTAAGTTATTTGTTTTACAAGTGCAGAAATAAAAAATAATTACCAAGTATCTTACATATGCGCTCAACCAAGAAGGAAAATGGCATCTCATTTCTTGTTCTACTTCTTCGTCTGTTATGTAGGGTCTAACCGACCTCAACTCATCATTATATGTGCTGAAAAACAATGATGCAACTGCTAATTAGTAGCATAATAGTATCTTATACTATTACATTGAGATGATGTAAACGTGGACGTATTAATTACTTACCCCTCTAGCTTCTCCACTTCATCCTCGTCGCAATTGAGTAATATATACAATTGAGCAGCCCTTAGCTCATCGTCATTCAAATATCTCTTCTTCATTTTTCCCGAAGGCTTTCCGGATGCATTGAATACTTTGAGTATTGCATCATTAGATTCCTTATATGCGTCGTCGTTTCTGGGAGCTTTCGTCCTATTAGTAGCAACATGCGGTTTGAAATACGTCGAGCAAAAGTTTGTAATCTCCTCGAGAACATAAGCTTCACAAATAGATCCTTCAACCCGTGCCTTATTTTTCACCTTTCTCTTTAGGTGATTCAGATGACGCTCGAAGGGGTACATCCACCGATAACCGACAGGACCACCAACACGTGCCTCATAGGAAAGATTAATTGACAAATGCTCCATAGAGTCGAAGAATCCTGGAGGAAACACCTTCTCGAGCTTACATAGTGTTACCGCAATGTCCCTCTCTTGCTTTTCTAGACGATCGACGAGCAACTTAGTACAACAAAGCTCTCTGAAGAATATGCTCAGCTCTGTCAATGGGTCCCAAACGACCTGCGGTAAGAATTCCCGAAATGCAATCGGAATTAACCTCTCCATGAATACATGACAATCGTGGCTCTTCATACCTACTAGTTTGTTCTCCTTGAGGTCGACGCATCTTCTCAAGTTCGACACGTACCCGTCTGAAAACTTTAGACCCTGAATCCACCTACAAAGTCTACCTTTATCCTCTTTATCCAGTGAGAAAACTGACTTAGGTTGCTTTAACTTTTCATTCCTCTCCTCTATCAGATGCAATGCAGGACGTCTACATATGTCTTCTAAGTCCAACCTGGCCTTCGGATTATCTTTCGTCTTCCCTTTTACATCCATTACAGTATTAATTATGTTATCAAACATATTCTTCTCGATATGCATGACATCAAGGTTATGTCTGATCAGATTGGTGCTCCAATATGACAGATCCAAGAATATACTCCTCTTCGTCCAGTTATGGGTGCGACCAAATCCGTCACACTTGTACCCCTTAGCAGGCTCTTCGATAGCACTTGGTAAATCTTTTACCTCTTCCCATATCGTGCATCCGGGCCACCTTGGAGGTGGATTGGCCTTCTCCACAACTCCCGCACGAAAAGCATTCTGATTCCTCCGGTACGGATGATCCTTCGGCAAAAATTGTCGATGACAATCGAAGAAGCACGGTTTGCCTCCGTGTTTCAAACGGAAAGCCTGAGAACGGTCCATGCAATACGGACATGAGAGACGACCATGGGTGCTCCATCCCGATAACATTCCATAGGCCGAAAAGTCGTTGATGGTCCACATAAGTGCTGCCCTCATCTGAAAATTCTGCTTTCTAGAAACATCGTACGTGTTGGCACCTACTTCCCACAGCTGATTCAACTCATCTATCAAAGGCTGTAAGTACACATCGATGTTCCTCTTCGGATTGTTCGGACCCGGGATAATAACGGTTAGGAACATATACGGAGTCTTCATGCACATCCAAGGCGGTAGATTGTACGGAGTGACGATCACAGGCCAACACGAATACTGGGAGCCCGAAAGTCCGAATGGGGTAAAACCGTCAGAGCAGAGCCCCAATCTGACATTACGCGCTTCCTCGGCAAAATGTGGATACTCTCGATCAAAGTGCTTCCATGCTTCTCCATCGGATGGATGATCCAATACTCCTTCGATCTGTTTTCGCCTGTGCCAACTCATGTTTTCTGCAGTCTCCTTAACCATAAACAACCGCTGCAACCGCGGCGTCAAAGGCAAGTAGTGCATCGAATCGGTAGGCTTTCTTGCACCGACAGACTTTCCTCTAACAGTGGCCTTGTAGCGATCAGCACCACAGAATCTACACGCATCTTCATCCTTGTCGTCTTTGTAGTACAACATGCACCCGTTGCGACATGCATCGATTTTCTCGTATCCCATCCAAAGCGATCTCACCATCCTCTTAGATCGATAGAAGTCTTTAGGCAACTTTGCACCCACGGGCAAGATCTCTATAATCAAATCGAGCAGTCGATTATAGCATTCTTGCGACATGTTAAAATCGGACTTGATGCTCAATAATCTTGTAACCACCTCCAACGGTGAATGGTCCTCACAACCAGGATATAGTGGAGTCCTTGCATTCTCAAGCAACTCCATAAACTTTGCAGCATCGGCATTCGGTGCCTCCTCAGCTGCATCATAATTGTCTGGATTGAAACTAGGTCCTGCCGCATCATAATTGTCAGGATTGAAACTAGGCCCCGCCGCATCATAAACCATGTTCACCAACCCGTCGTCGTAAGCATCGTGGTCTTGGACATCCATATACGGCTCCACATAGGGCTCCGACTCCGATGCTAGAGATACAAGTTCTCCGTGCGCGGTCCACTGATAGTAATTCGGCGTAAAGTCCTTCGAGTATAAATGATATGTAACTTCCACTTCTGGATGATATTTCCTGTTGCGACATCTCACACATGGACACTTAATTTTGGTACCGTCCATGTACTGAGGGAACGCCTTGGCGAACTGCAGGAACTGCTGTACACCCTCAATGAATTTATCCCGCACACCGCACATGTCATCAGGATGACGGTTGTACATCCACGAACGATGACGCAGATAGTAATTCATATCCATTTCTAGATACTTCTGCAAAATTGACAGTATGTATCATATAAATCATTACATGCAAAATTAACTTCTGTGTCTGTGTCAGTGTCCGTTATGGGAAAAGCAGTATATATATATATATATATATATATATATATATATATATATATATATATATATATAACATTACCCAAATAATATCTTAATACCACTTTACTACTATACCTTAACCCACTTCTGTGTCAGTGTCCAGATTTTAGTGTAGTAGGCTCCAGCCGAAGCCAATAAGTTTCTTGAGATGCATGTCCTTAATGATGCATGCTGCGATGATATCTTTGCTCCATTAGAGGCTCTTCATACTGCTAGCTAGTGATTTCAGTAAGTGTTGAAATTAATCCTTTATTTATTTAAGCTGATTTGTAAGTTTCGTTTAGCTAATTCAACTGTTATAGTCATATTATTTAGACCATTAGGCACTTCTTGAAACTGGCAGTAGGGTGAGGAACTGAGATACATAACTCCGCAGTACTTTGCTTTCGGCAATTAACCCCTATATATATTGGGAGTGGAACGAGGAAGTAGCTAGAGCTCAAAATTCTTGGGGCACAATTAAGGACGGTTGCTTAGATCATACACTTCCTGGTCGAATAATTGGCGTTCTAATTAATTTGATCACATGATCAGTTGTTGTACGAATATTCAGGAATTAGTTCTAATTTGTTCACCCAATGTACGTAGTCATGACATATGAACATGGATTCAATAATAGCCATCATTTCTTCCCCTCCTCCATTGGACCAATGAATAGTAACCACAAAATCAAACAATTAGTATGTATGTATGTATGTATGTATGTATATATATATATATATATATATATATATATATA
Organism: Iris macrosiphon; assembly: GCA_036927795.1. Taxonomy (NCBI): domain Eukaryota; kingdom Viridiplantae; phylum Streptophyta; class Magnoliopsida; order Asparagales; family Iridaceae; genus Iris; species Iris macrosiphon. Next base: position 72,309 of record JAYESA010000464.1, read on the forward strand.
TATATATATATATATATATATATATATATATATTGCAAAAGTGCAAATAAATACACTTATGTTCTTTCTTTCTTATTCATCGATCCATATTATTTATTTATTTTATACTTGAAAGAAGAAATTAAAATCTGATCTCTACATGATCGCACATGCATGAACATTGTCAAAAAACCTAACCCTAACCCTAACCCTAACCCCATGTCAAAAAACCTAACCCTAACCCTAACCCCATGTCAAAAAACCTAACCCTAACCCTAACCCTAACCCTAGGTCCAGATCAGTGTCTGTGTCAGTGTGTGTGTGTGCCGTGTCTGTGTCTGTGTCAGTGTCAGTGTGTGTGTCGTGTTTGTGTCAATGTCACATGTGTCCTGTGAGAGAGAGAGAGAGAGAGAGAGAGAGAGAGAGAAAGAGAGAGAGAGAGAGTGTATACCTTGCCGGAGTAGTCGCGGTCGACGGAGCGGGGGGGGGGGGGAGAAATTTGTTTTCGAATCGAAATTTCAACTGACGGGAAAAAATGAAACCGACCCCTAATTAACTAAATTTTAGCGACGTTTAGCGACGTCTAATAAAAAATGTCGCTAAATTAAATATTTGCGACGTAAAGGACGTCGCTAAACACGTTGCTAAATATTTTGAGTTTAAATGTCGCTATATACGTCGCTAAACGTCGCTAAATTAGACATATTAGCGACGTTTAGCGACCTTAATTGAACTTATAGCGACTTATCTTTTAAAATCGTATTAAAAGTCGCTAAACGTCGCTAAATGTCGCCATTTAGCGACGTCTAGCGACGTGTTTATAATGAGTCGCTAATTTATATATTATTAGCGACGTTTCTTTTGACGTCGCTAAAATACGTCGCTAATCCCGCTTTTTCTAGTAGTGAGTCTTATCGACTTTTGAGCTAACATGGGGGTAATCTCAATATCCAACATCAAACATGGGGATAATATCAATTGAAAAAAAACCAAGTGCCAGTGGAGATGACTCAACCAGAACAAAATCTGGATATCCAGTTGTTTTGGATATTTCATTATATATCTACTAAGGCCAATATGGTATGTAGTTATTTCATTATCTAGTAAATATATTATTCCATAGTTTCATTATCTAGCATGATATCTTAGCCACTTCAGGAGAGTCAGGAGGATAATGTTAATGTTTACTTTAGTTCTTTGGTTTATGAATATAGATCAAGTGGATGATAATATTGCAGCAATATAGCTTGTAATGGCACTTTCATTTTAGAGCATTGCAGGGAGTTTATTTTTGGAATAACACAATTATGTTTATGGGTGTTCAACTTTCATTTGGAGCATGGTACTTTTTTCTGTTGTCTGTTATATAGTGTTGATATAATTTCTCGTCAGAAAGTTCATGTAATTAGTATGCTGGTATACTAGTTAATTGTATCACTTTTGGAAGTTTTAATTGAATCCTTGATAGCACTTAATTTGTTGTGTTCAGTATGGATGTGTAGGTGTTAATTTGAATGCTCACGTTGTGTTTGTGGTTGATTGGGATTCGTGGATGCACTTAATGGCGTAAATTTGATATTTTGTTTATTTTGCGGTTGACGGAGGGAATCAATATGAAAAGGTGTATGGGGCTGATCTGAATGCTGATTGATAGGTTATCAATTTGATACTTCAGCTCTTTCTATAAATTATTCAACTGCTCTCACTTTTGGACATCTGCGTTTGATCCTTGATAGAACTTAGTAGTGTTCAACATGGATGTACATGTGTTTGAATGATCGTCTGTTTATGTTTGTTTTCGATGTTGTTATGGATGGACTTAGATGTTTTTGCGTGGGTTGTAGTTGATAGTGAGAATGACAATATGGAAATGGTGTCTACGCAGAAATTGTTCCCCCAAACCAAAAAAACTGCGACTGAACTGAGCAATAGAAACGTAGAAATCAATTCCCAAAATCACACAAGAGCCAAACACAAACACAACAATATTTACGTGTAAAATACTAGAGAAAAAACTACGGGACGATCGGAGTCCAATCCTGAAAAGCCTCCACTAATGAATTAGAGTATTACAATCTCTACAAGGTTTTTTCGATCCAAAACGGATCACTACAACTTCTTCGAAGATGAAAATGGATTACACTCCCGAAAAACAAGGGATGAAAAGAAGAATTACCTGAAACTCTCTCCTTAAAAATAGCCAACAATCTCTCTCTCTCTCTCTCTCTCTCTCTCTCTCTCTCTCTACAAAAGCTGTAAAGCCTCAACTTGCCTTGGATTAGGGTTAGAAAAACACATATATATTGTTCTCTCAATCCCGCAAGAAATTTGGACCATTAGATTTGATCCAACGGTGTAGATAAGCACCCAAAACTCGTCTCAGCCCGACGACCGAGTTCGGGACTGAATTCGGTCTTCGGTCTAACATAGAAGAATAGTTCTGCTCAATTTGGACCAAATTCGGACCAAACTCGATCAACCCAATGCCAAAGAGTTCTATCTGAAACAGACCGAACTCGAACCAAACTCAAGCAGTCCGAATTTGGACGAACACGATCAGGTCTTGACAGATTCTCAGACTGCATATTTCTGAACTCTGCTTCAATACCTTCAGGTTTTCGAGCTTCTCCGACGCACAAATGTTGCTCATCGCACTCTGGGATATTCTCCACATACGTAGGGAGCCCCATCTAACACCAACAAATCTCTCCCTTTCCAACTCGGTGGAGGATCTCATTATACCGATGATCCTCTTGCAGTACTCGAACTTTTTCCTTGGTGGAATCTTCGTGAGCATATCCGTTCCATTGTCCTCCGTGTGGACCTTCTCAAGTGTCGCGTCCTTCGCCTCAAGCATATTTTATATCTAATGATATTGAGTTTCAATATGATAGGATCGACTATGAAACGTCGATTTTTTTTCAAGATTGATTGCACTCTGGCTACCTCAAAGCAAAACACACTTCTCTTGCTTAAGACCAACTTCCTCCATAAACTTCTTCATCCACAAAAATTTCTTGCAAGCCTCCATCGCCGCATTAAACTCTGCCCCTGTCGTAGACAAGGCAACATACATCTACAACCGCGACTGCCACAAAATTGCTCCACTAGTAAACATCATAACGTAGCCCATAGTCGATCTCCTCGTGTTTATATTTTCAGCAATATCAACATCAATGTAACCAACCAGCTTTGGCTTGTTACCACCAAATGAAAGCTTCCAATCAGCAATGCTCTAAAGGTATCGTAGAATCAGTATCATATAATCCACTTGAACGGACTCCAGTGTACCCTTCCAAGATTGAAAAGATACCTGCTAACCATGCCAACTCTGTAAGCAATGTCTAGCCTTGTACCATGGCATACATGAGACTCCCTACTGCTGAAGCATAGAAAACCCTCACCATATCTTCCTTTTTGTCATCGGTAGATGGATACTTCTCCACAGTGAACTTATGGTGAGCTGCAAGGGGTTTGTTCACTTTCTTTGACCCGTACATCCCGAAACACTGAAGTACCCAATAAATGTACTTCTTTTGGGACAAGTAAAACATCTTGGACTCTCTCTCTCTCTCTCTCTCGGATGATCTCTATCCCAATAATAGCCTTCGTTGTGCCCAAATCCTTCATAAAGAAGGCCGCACAGAGTTGGCACTTCAACTCCTCTAGCTATCATGGTGGCATTTTGACCCACAAATAGCATATCATCCACATAAAGCAACAATATGATAAAATCATCCACTGCAAAATACTTCACAAATACACAATAATCCGAAGTCGTACGTGCATAACCATGCTCCTCCATAAATGACTCAAAATTTTTGTACCACTACCTCAGATCCTGTTTCAGGCCATACAAGCTCTTCTTCAACCGACAGACTAAATACGACTTGCCTTACTCACAGTATCCCTCTGGCTGCGCCATATACAACTCCACCTCTAAATCATCATGCAGGAATGTCGTCTTCATGTCTATATGCTCAACCTCTTAGTTGAAACTGACTGTCAACGCTAGCACCACCCGAATGGATGACAACTTGACAACCGACGAGAAGGTTTCATCGAAATTTATGACATTCCGCTGACTGTAGCCTTTAACTACCAGTCTTTCTTTGTATCAAGGGTGAGTAGCATCTTTTTTCGGCTTCACACTAAATACCCATCGTTTCTTCAAAGTCGTCTTGCCCTTTGGCAACTGCACCAGCACATAAGTAGAGTTTGTATGTAAGAAACTCATCTCCTCTTACATGACTTGTATCCACTACCGCATGTATTCGTCTTCCATCTCCTATAAGAAGCTTTCGGGATCTCCCCCACCAGTTAATATTACATACTTATCTGGTGAGTACCACGTCGGTGGTCGACGCTCTCTCGTGCTCCTCCTCAACGGAACCTCTGGTGCTGATTGTATACCGACAACCTCATTCCCTTCAGAAACTGTCTCCTCTATATACTCATCCTCCTGAGGGTTGTCCTGACCACCATCAGAAGTCTGGTGATTAAGGTTAGAAGAATCTTCAAGTAGTGACTCTCCTATAACTGGATTCTCTATAGTGTCCTCTGGAAATAGCCCGAAGCGTGATGACTCTAACTCAAGCAATTTCTCAGCCTCAAAAGATATTTCGGAATCCTGAGTGTTGGTCATGGTCTGATTCTCGACGAATATCATGCCCCTTCTTCTATACAGATTTTTTTTCCACTGAATCATAGAGTTTATACCCATACACATCCCGACCATAGCCGACAAAAATGTATTATCTCGTCTACGGGTTAGGTTTGGATCTCTCGTCCTTGGCACATGCATGAAGGCCTTACAACCAAATACTCGAAGGTGACCGTACAAAGACTTCTTGTCATACCAAACTTATCATGCATATCACCCTGCAAAGGAGCACTAGGAGACTAATTAATAACATAGGCAGCAGTGTTGAGACGCTTCCTAATAACTACCTGGTAAGTTTATTTCTGACAGCAAATAGTATACCCTCTCCATCAGTGTCATATTTATATGCTTCGCTACACCATTGAGCTATGGTATCTTTGGTGGAGTCTTCTGGTATCGAAACTCTTGTACTTTGCAATAAGCATCAAAGGGACCAATGTATTCACTGCCAATGTCGGACCAAAAATACTTCAACTTCTTACATGTCTCCATTTCAATAGAGGCCTATAACTCTTTGAAAGTAGGAAAAACCTGATCCATGGTCTATATAGCATCGATCCAAACTTTACTGTAATAGTCATCAATAAAAATTATAAAATAAGAAGCACCACCAATAGTTTTACCTTCATAGGATCGCAAACATCCATGTGAACTAACTCGAACAACATCGGCTTTCTTGAACTTGGGTAACTTTAGCAGAATATCCTATTTTGCTTTCCAGCCATACAGTGTGTGCATCTCTCTAATTTTGTAGACTTGAGCCCCGAAATCTCTTTCCTAATCAACAAGTATCACATTTTCTTCTTGCTGAAATGGCTAAGCCGTCCATGCCACAACCCAGTAGATGCATCATTGACTACGCTCACCTCATGTGCTCCATGTGGTCCTCCCTTCTATGTAGTAGAGAACATACTTCTTGCTTTCTCTAGCAATCATCATAGAACACATGGAAAGCTTCCACTGACCGTTCCGAAGAGATTGAAGAATACCTTATCATCTAACCTTCCAACTGACACCAGGTTGAAACGAATATCGGGGATATGACGAACATCTTTGAGAACAAGAACTGCACGTCTTAGTTCTCAAATGCACCTCTCCAATAGCAATAGCCTTTGATACATCTTCGTTGTCCATCTTCAATACTCCACGGTCTCTTATTGTGTAGTGTCCTATTATGAGATACGTGCGCTGAAGCCTCTGAGTCCACCAACTAAGAATTATTATCGCAGTCGAGGTTCATAACTACCTCATCACATATAATAATCACATCGCCTCCACTTGTCGAGACAGACGCTGTTGTGTTTTCACCTTGATTCCCTTTTTTATCCTTCTCTCTCATTCAAGCGAAACAATTGCGCTTGATGTGGCCCTTCTTTCCACAATGGTAGCATTCAGAGTTCTCGTACCGACCCTTGAACTTGCCTCTGCTCTTGTCTCTGTCACTGTCCGAACCATTACTTTTACTCCCGACGCGACTCTCTGAACCAAATGCCTTTAAATGACATAAAGATGAAGTACCCTATGATTTTTTGCGTATCTTTTCATTCAATACCCCGCAAACTCTAGACTAACCACGTATTCTGGAGGAAAAAAAAACATGGACACTCGTATGGTCTCCCACGAGTCTGGCAACGCAGAAAGCAACCACAGCCCCTAAATTATATATATGTGTGTGTATGAGTAGTTATAAATCTTAGATATATGAATATCTATGTTTTTAATGAGTAAAACAAATTTTATATATATATATATATATATATATATATATATATATATATATATATATATATATATATAAAAAGAAAGAAAGAAAGAAAGAAAGAAAGAAAGAAAGAAAATAATAAATTTAAAAGAATTACAATTAAGCATAAAAAGAACTTTGAATAAACAGTGTTGTGAATACGGTTCATTAGAAGAAGAAAATTTCTTCCATTTAAAGATAAAAAAACCTAATAAATTTAAAAGAATTACAATTAAGTAAAAAAAAAAACTTTGAATAAACAGTGTTGCGAATACTGTTCATTAGAAGAAAATAAAATCTCTTCCATTTAAAGATTAAAAAACCCAATTACTCCGTCCTTGTAACCAAAGATTTCAAATCTTCAATAAAACTCAATCTTTCAATAATAAATTCAAATCCCGCGATTGCCAAATCTCTTCCATTTAAAGACCAAACCAAATCAAATTCCTATATTAGGAACCATTAAATTAAAATTTTCTCATTAATATTCCTTTTTTCTTCCTTGACGATTAAGCAAACCCCACCCCCTTTAGTCTGCGACTGCGACCTGGTGCCGCGATCTCGCGGGCACGTTCCCCCACCCCGCGTGAACCCTGGTTGACACGCCGCGACCGCTAGAACACCAGTGCCGCCCGACACTCCCCCTCGCCCGCGCTGTCGTGCCCCCCTCGCGGCAGCAGCACCACCGCGTCGCTGTCCCCTGCGGTCGCACAGTCTGCAGCACGAACTGCGGACAGCCGCGCTAGCCGCACGTGTCCACTAGTCACCCACCGTGTCGTTGTTCCCGCGCGTGCCCCGACGTGTTGTCATCCTCCACGATACTCGACTTCGTGACGCACGTTTTTTGAAATCAGAAATCGTCGCAACAACTTTACACTTATTTTCTGGGCAATCCAACCGTTGGATCGTCGATCGAAACTTCCATCTCAATCTTGGTATATAACTCTACCCTCCTATCAAGTCTCAACCGTTAATTTGATCGTTTGATAGATCAAAACTGGTCTCCAAGTTGCGCGTTTAAGCTGAATTTATTTTTCACAGTTTTGTGGTGCCAATTTTGCGGATTTATTTCTCCCTCGCCTGTTCAACGAGCCATCTATTCCATTGCACAACATGTATAACCGCTTTCATGTGGTGTAAATTTTATTCCATTATGTTGATGTTTGGTTGGTTGAATTCAACATCAAATTTGGTCGTTCGAATTTACAATTTCCACCAAATATAATTCCATTTTTTTAACCGGGACTTCAAATTCCAAATCTGACATTACCATTCGACTCGTGGCGTCGTTTTACCAAAAACAACATATAATTTGCTTGACTTTGGATAACTTGGTCTTCGCATGATTTTCGGTGCAAAGTGGGCCAACTTGTGGATCCCGTTTTATGTTTGACCCAAAAATGTCAATTTTGTCTATGTATCCAAATTGGATAGGTAGGTTATTCTTAATATCTTGACCGTTCTGGACTCATTGGTGATGCATGTCTCATCATCTGGTGACGTCTATTCTGGTTTTTTTCTTCCATGTCACCATTAGTTATAATAATTTGGTATCATTTTATATTTCAAAATTCGTGCTACGAAACTGAGATTTGTCGATTCCAGTGATATCATATCGCTGAAATTGATAAAGTGATCATGTGGATCACCGAGATAAGATCATAAACCTGCGGTTGATCGTCTTGTCTCGATTTAAGTGTCGTAGACTTCGTTGTACGAATTACGAGATACAATCATGATATTTTGAAACCAAATATGTAATTTAGAATATAAATGATTAATTAATAATTATATAGAGACTAATGTGACTTATTTTTTCATAGAGTGACTAATCAAACAACTTATGTAATTTAGAATATAAATGATCCACAGTTAAGAGTCATTAGTTATATTTGTAATTTATGTGTAATATATATAGTCGTTTGTGTTTTAGATTGGTAGATATTCGCATGAAGTATGATTCATTGGATTCTGGATAGACTTGGCTAGACTTTGGTCTCGCACTCAGCATGTTTGGACGCACTCCAAGCAAGTATACCTTGCCTATTTGATACTCAGTATTTACATATTTCATATATGTCTTCTGTTATGTTCTTACTATCTTGTTACTGTTGATTTCATGACATGTTACATGATTACTCATGTTGTCACATTAGTCGATATACACGGCTTGTGTTGCATTGCAAAGTAGGTGACTCGACCTGATATTTTGTATACGATCGACTATACTCATTACTTATTAGAGACCGACTGGATGCGTCGTAGATTTGACTCGACATTATCATGGTGGGAGAGGACAATTACTAGCGTAGGGGCTACTATTTATTTACTTTCCTCTAGTTGGCCACTAGTGACTCGGTTGAGCACTACGTGTGTTGTGCATTATTATTTGTTAGGAGAGCCCAGTGTAGGAACGTTGTACTCAAAGTATATGTTACACCTAGACTGGTTAGGAGTTGTAGACGTTCCTGAGTTATTTGATAGTTCCCTTGTTGGTATTTATAGTTTAACATTTGCTATGTATATTATACCTTTTCGAGCATCTCTTGCTGAGGAAGCGACAATTGTCTCGTGTGTGACTCCGACTTATTCGCCCTCGGATGTTGCGGTGAATGGAACTCCCGGACCGAAGACTGGGGCGACGTCCGCGACCACGAGTGTAAACCCCCTGATTTTTCAAGATTTTCAAAACTGGATTTTTCAAAATTTTCTGGGATTTTTCGGGAATTTTTGCTAATTAAAACAAGGTATTTTTGGCATTAAATAAAATTAAATATTTTTAAAATATATTAAAATATTATAAAAATAATATTTTTGGGTGTAAAATAAAATACTGAACTTAAGGTAATTTTTGGAGAATTTATTGGACCTCGAAAATATTTTTAAAAGCCCTAAAACTATTTTTAAAATTTAAAAATAAATAAACCCAAATAAACTGGACTGAACCGGGTTCAAATCGGACTGAACCGGCCGAACCCGGCTCAGCTAGACCGGACCGGTCCGACCGGCCTAGCGGGTCGGGTCGGGTCCACCCGCACCCGTCCGAACCATCGAACCCGATCCGTTTCTTCCCCAGCCTTCCCCACGATCCGGTCAACCCCGAATCCGCCGCCGCTCCCCGCGCCGCCCCGCCCGGCTACGCGGCGCCTCGCCCGGCCGCGCGCCCCGCACCCCTCGCCACGTCCTCCCCTCTCTCCTCCGCCTTCTCCGCCTAACACGACTGCCGGCCACCTATATATTTCCCCCTTCTTCCGCCCAAGCCCCCGTCGACCACCGCATCCCTCCACCGCCCAGACCCCGCGAACTCGCCGCCCGCGCCGCCCCAGCACGCCGCCTTCTCCCGCCCAGCTCCACCGCACAGCCTCCTCCTCGCAGCTGCCCCGAGCCGGCCTCCCCCTTTCCTCCTCCTCCCTTGGCAGCACCCAGCACCCCGAGCGCCGCCTCCGGCAGCTGCCGGCGTCCCCCGCTCGCTCCGGCGTACCGCCAGCGCCGCCCCTTCGCCCCGCCTCCGGCCGCAGCGCCGCCCCTCCGCCTCAGCTCCGGCAAGCACCCCAAAACCCTAACCCTAGGGTGGACACAGGACACTTCGTGTCATGTCGGACACGAAAATTTTGGTTTTCAGGAGCCCTGTTCAGGTACCTGTATCTTTCTCCTCGTAGCTCTGTTTTTGATTCCGTCAGTTGCGTCGCGAACCCTGCGTGACCCTCTCGGTGCCCGTGTAACCCGCTCGGTGCATCGCGTCCTGTGGCGATCGCGAACCGCGATCCAAAAACAGGAAAGACAACGCCCTGATTCACCTCGAAACTGAGTACGCCCCGCCAAACGGGACGACTTGGTCGCGTACGGTCTTTACCGATATGTGTGCTTCGTTGATACGGACGTGTGGGATTTCACAGAAGTTGATTTGGATGTGCGTGCACACCGGAATCAACGCGTATCCGCGGACACCGTCCCGTATTCGCCCTTTCTGGAACGCTTTGTAACTTCGTGTACACACGTCGGATCAAGACGAAACTTACGCCATCGGACTCGTAGCGATACGCTGGTCCTGTGATCCAAGTTTGGTTCGATTCTGAGAACGTTGACAAAATCGTGTGTCGTGGGCCCCACAGGCTCCACTTGACGGGCGATTTTGTGATCGGCTCATCGGAATCCAATTCTGGAAGTTTCGTTGGGTTCGTATCATCGTTCCTGACCTGTTGACACTAAGTTGGACAGATTTGGAGACCTTTGACCCTAACACATTTTTCGGTGCAAAGTGGGCCATATGTGGACCCTGTTTTGATCCGAAATTGTTATTTTTGCCCTTGTCTCCAAATTGGACTCAAGGACAGGCATTTCTAGCTATTTGATATTTTCTGGATCTGATGGTAATATTTGTTTCAGCATTCGGAGACATTCCTGAAGATTTCACGAATACCAGAGCTACAGTTGGAGCCCGAACCACAGGCAAGTGTACCTCGCCAAAACTTGCAGTCTTTGTTACTTATTTCCTTGGCTTATATATATACATATATTATGGTTCATGCTTGACCTAGGACCGGGCGACTTTACTTAGCGTCCGATTCATAGTCGGGTGCCAACACCGTACGCGGCGTTGTGTATTGTCATCTAGACATGGATACCGAGACCCTATCTTTCTCGTACTTGTCCTATCAAGTACATTATAACCCAGGACACTTGACACTATTCATGAGACAGGATCTTCCTGAGATATTCGTGGTGATTCTGTATAGGATACAGGACGTGACATTGACATTATGTTCCTAGATACTATATGACTTGTTGCATTAGATATGATCTTACGTGACATGGACATGGGGCCACATGGACATGAGACGTATGATTACATTGGGTGGGGAGAGACACACAGGCTACAGGTTAATTTTATATATTATGCCGGCGTCTTAGTCTCACGACGAGCTAGGCAACCACATGATATCACTGCTACCCGGCTCGCCGACACAGAGCTTGTAGTGGTTTCAGCCTGAGTTCTTGTGCTGCTCTCATCTTGCATATCACTTAGCTGGTTATTTAGTATTTTTCTATTATTCCATTTATTGCTGGAGAGACACACATGCTACAGGTTGACTATATTATGCCGGCGTCTTAGTCTCACGATGAGCTAGGCAACCACATGATATCACTGCTACCGGCTTCCCGACACAGAGCTTATAGTGGTTTCAGCCTGAGTTCTTGTGCTGCTCTCATCTTGCATATCACTTAGCTGGTTATTTAGTGTTTTCCTATTGTTCCATTTATTGCTGGAGAGACACACATGCTACAGGTTGACTATATTATGCCGGCGTCTTAGTCTCACTACGAGCTAGACAACTACATGATATCACTACTACCGGCTCCCCTACATAGAGCTTGTAGAAGTCTCAGCCTGAGTACTGATGACGTTCTCACCTGCATTTCACATAGATGGTTACATAATTACCCTGTTTATTTATTGACTATTTTACTGCATTATTATGGCTTGTATTTTCTGTACCTTGCTGTCCCCTGAGGACCTGGATCCGGATTATGTCCCCAGGTATTGCCGAAGAGATCCATCCAGAGATATACCGTATAGGAGCACTTCCAGGAGCTGTACCAGAACCTGAGAACGAGATCGTGCCAGAAGACTTCTCCTGAGTATTGGTTATATATAGTCAGTTATTCCTGTTTCTATTTCCAGTTCCTTTATTCCTATCTATTTGCATTGATGTATCAGACTTGTTCTCTGATTATTCACCGAGACACTTTTATTGAGATTTGTTAGTTTATTCTATTTGCATTATTCTGGCATTTAATCTGTGATTATCTGTTGTGGATGAGATTAGTATAGACTGTGACCTGTATCATTGGTTCTAGTTATTATTGTTCTACAGCTTAAGCATGCCCCGATGGATCCATTAAATTGGGTTGTCCATCGGTACGTGCTGCTAGCCATTGCCACGTGTCCAGTCCCTCGGTATTTTGGGACTGGGGTGTGACAACGAGGCCAACACCGACGACTAGCCCGAGCCCAACGTCGACCTCGACGAGCATAAGAACACCCGCGTCGACTTCAAGACGAGAAACTTTGCGTACCATGCATGTCAGGGTGGTTTTGGATTACGGAGGGGCTCCAATTAATCAATAGGTATGATATTGGGTTAGATGTGTTTGGTTTGGTGCATGTGATCTTTGTTATTGTCTGATGTTCATAGGTGCAATTCATTCTTAAGGTAATTTTTTTTTTGTTATAAGGCAAAACTAATAGTAGCTAATATCCTCTATATATCCATGCATGTTTTTGTTTTTGGTAGATGTTGAATGACTACCTATTGCCATTGTGTTGGAGCACACACGTTCCAAAAATCAACTCAAATACATACTTAAATATTAGGGCACTCCAAAATAGACTAGGACCCCAAACTATGTGCCACGTCCTTTGTTTTTCGTGTAGTATATGTGTCCGTGGAACACAAGGACTTCATTGATTTGTTCATGAATTTGGTAAAACATCGTATAACTTCTTTCTTCCAGGATATTAGGGTATTTCGACCTACTAAAATTTTCTCACCCATGTCCAACAGACACACAACAATTATGTGTTCGACATTTGTTGTTTTTTCTATCTTTAAGGTTGACATGGTAAGTATCAATCTCTTACCTTTTTTATTCACTATTTTTTGTGTGGATTTGTATACATTCTAAGATTTAAAGCATGCATCTTTTCTTTTCTTTTTTTTACTTATTTGATGACACTTTTTTTGCTGTATTTTTTGACATTTTAGGTTTGCTTCAATTGTGCTACATCTCTGCTTCAATCATGTCTTCCTGGTAATCCAGACAGATCCGATAGGAGGTGGCCGATCTAAGGGACATCGGGGATGGGGGTAACAGCTTTTTAAGGGTAGGAGTAGGAGTATGAGAAGGAGAAAGGGTTGAAGTAACTAGTTGGTTGAGGGGAAAAGGGGTTGGGGGGAGAGGGAGGGCCCGGTGAGAGGGGGTGGGGGAGGGTGGTGAATGGGTGTTGGAAAGATCGAGAGCTTGGAGGAATCTGGGGGAAGGGCTGGGTCAGCCTGGAGAAGAGCGGGGTAGCCATCGAGAGTGGCTTCCTGAGAAACTGAGGGAGGATGAGGAGTGGGAGGGAACGTCATGACCATCTGAAGAGAAGGACAAGGGGCTATAGACGGCTCTGAGGAGAGGGGGAAAGGAGTGGATCTGGGAAAGTTTTGGGTTTTGGGATCTGATGTGGCAGCAAGCTGGGGAGCCGAGGAGGGGGATAGGTGGTGGGAGGTGGAGGGCTGCCTAGAAAGAGAGGGGAAGGATAGAGGGGAGGGGGTTGCCAGGGGAGCGGGCGAGGGGGAGGAACAATAGTCGAGCTGGAGAAGGGGGTCGTTGGGGAGGGGGTATTGCAAGAGGCAATCCGGGGGTGTATTGATGATGGTAGGGGCATGGAGGACGAGGCGAGGTATGAAGAGGGAAGCTTGGAGGAGGAGGCGATGTTGGATTGAAGAATAAGGAAATTGGGGTTCTTTTTCTTTCTTTTCTTCCTGGCGCGGGGAATGAGTTCTCTATTGATGGTAACCAGTGAGACTTGAGGGTGGTCAGTCGAGGGATGAGGGGGATTGATATCTGCTCGAGTGGGGGAGCTCCTGCACAGAGATTGGTGGTGTCCCTGATGACGACATACTGTGCAGTAGGACGGGTAGCGTTCATACACGATGGGTTGCCAGGCACTATTCCCCTGAGGAAGAATCAATCTAAGCTGGGGAGGGAGGGGTTTTCTCACGTCGATCTCGACGAGGACACGGGCGCATCCCGGGCGAGAGTGATGTTCGATAGCGGAATCCAACTTGAGGGGGTTGCCCAAGCAGGATGCCAGGGCTAGGGTAGCTTCAGGGAGAAATAGATGTTGTGGACGACCAGGAAAGGAGAGCCACACTGGTGCTGTAAAACCCCTCGACCAGATTCCAGCATTTTAGGAATATTTTTCACAATTTAGGATTTATTGCAATATTTTAATTTATCTTGGTTACATATCCTATTGACTTGTGCACCTGTCCATCACCTAATTATTTGGAGCTTTACCTTGACTGTTATCCCCGAACGAAGTTCACATACCTCTCCTAGATGTGACAGTCTACTATCCTGCACTTTGTGCAACTCCCAGATACTTTGTTTTGAGCCTCGTATGAGACGCACAAATATTGTTACAATCGTCCGTATTTATTCCCTATTTAATTTCCTGCTCTATACCCATCTCTGTACCCCTAGGGATTTGAGGCTCAACATGCACCTATTTTGCCCAGACAAAAATACGTTAATTTTCTACACTGAGTATACTACATTTAGTGTATTGACACCGTAGAAAAATTAGGGCCCTACCTGCCTCTAAATAATTAGAGAACACCGTGGCAGTATTTATTAATTAATTAAATACGATGGCCCGTATCATCCCAAAACCAGGTCCAGTCCCTGTCCAGACTCACCCCCATTCCCCCAAGGCCCTCACATAGCAATTTTCCTCCGTTCTGTACATTTTAGAATTTTCAGGAATCGGATGTTTCCCAGACAAATTCGTAATTGCACAATTTCCCAAAACTAGGACTTTATGCAATTTATGAAATTACAGGGACTTTCCTGCAAATTGCAGAGCGAGGTGTCACCCCCTCACTGGCCGGTGAACCTGCACCATCCATTTGGAGACGGGACCCACCCGAAAAGATCCCGAAAATACCCCGAAAATATCCCGAAAATATCCCAAAAATATCCTAAAAATATCTATAGATATTTTTACTTATTTAATAATAAAATCTTTTATAAAAGAAAATAAAAAGAAAATAAAAATCAAAATCAAAACCCAAATCCCCCCCCAGCCCGCAGCCGACCCCCCCCCTCGCCGGAGCGGCAGCCGACCCCCGCCGCCGGAGCCGAGCCCCCCCCTCCCCCCCCGCTGGCCCCCGACCCTCTCTCTCCTCCTCCCCAGATCCTCCTCCTCCTCTTCCCTCCACCGCCACCACCATCATCGGTTTTCCCCGACCTCCGCCTCCTCGCCGCGCCACCGCAGCACTCCGCCTCCCCTCTCCCAGCCAGCCTCCGCCTCCCCATCGACTTCCCGACCTCCTCCTCTTCTTCTCCACCACCACCGCCACCCCCATCACAGTCCGCCGCCACCACCATCCTCCACCACCAGCTTCCTCTCTCCCCCTCCTTCCTCCACCTTTCCTTGACGCAGCAGGCCCGACCCCGAGTCCCCAACTCCGGCCCGCCTCCGGCGCCGCCTCCGGCGCCGCCTCCGGCCGCCCTCCTCCAGCGAGCCACCCCGGACAGTATACCCCTCTCGGTGTCCGTGCAAACCGCTCGGAGCATCGCGTCCTGTGGCGATCACGAACCGCGATCCAAATACAGGAAAAATAACGACCCGATTCACCCTGGAACTGAGTACGCCCCGCCAAACGGGACGACTTGGTCGCACGCGGTCTTTACCAAAATGTGCGCGTTGTTGATACGGACGTGCAGAATTTCGCAGAAGTTGATTTGGATGTGCGTGCACACCGGAATCAACGCGTATCCGCCGACAACGTCCCGTATCTGCCTGTTCTGGAATACGCTGCAACTTTGTGTACACACGTCGGATCGAGACAAAACTTGCGCCATCGGACTCGTAGCAATACGCTAGTCCTGTGATCCAAGTTTGGTTCGATTCTGAGAACGTTGACAAAATCCCGTATCATGGGCCCCATAGGCTCCCGTTGATGGGCGATTTTGTGACCGGCTCATCGGAATCCAATTTTGGAAGTTCCGTTGGGTTCGTATCATCGTTCCTGACTTGTTGACACTAAGTTTGGCAAATTTGGAGACCTTTGACCCTGACACGTTTTTCGGTACAAAGCGGCCCACATGTGGACCCCGCTTTGACCAGAAACTGTCATTTTTGCCCCTGTGTCCAAATTGGACTTAAGGACAGACGTTTCTAGCTATTTGATATTTTTTAAGACTTTTAGTGGTGTTTATTTCAGTATCCGGAGACATTCATTCTGAGGTCATAGTTTCTAACACTTGGTACTTGACATCTGGACGTTATATTTGCAGCTCTCTTGCCAGGCAAGTATACCTTGCCTTGTTGTACTGATTACTTTCAGTTATTGATAGTTACATGTTTATTTATTATATAAATGTGCGCGCCCGAGAAAACTCGGGTGCAGTCAACGATGGCGTTGACGTTAGGACTTGTGTCTGACCTAGTGTCTAGTAGACCCACCTAAAGTTGTGAAGTTATTGATATAACTTCCTAGGCCTTGACACATATCATTACACGTCACAGAGTGAGTACATGTAGGGACGCGTGCCTTATGCGCGACTGGCCATCAGTGTGAGTAACACGTGTAGCGGTATTTAGCTCAGTTGTTTATTTCATAGAGACTTGCATCATAGTATGAGATGTCCACGTCGTTTTCACGATTTGTACATCTACATTGGGCGGAAAAGATTACTAGTAGGCGTATGGGACACCCCCTCCATGATGTTATATCCTTCGTACCATGCTCCTCATGGTCGATTGCAGAGCTACCCGTGTGTCCGGGGGCATATGACCCATATACTAGCCGGTCATGACGATTGGTGAATTACGTCAGCATATGTCAAGCCTACACATTCCCATGCGTACTACAAGGTCTTTAAATTGCATTCACTTAGATGGTTAGCATACCCCATTTATTTATTCAGTATTTACATTATGGCATGTTATTTTTCTGTATCTTGCTATGTCCCTCTGAGGACCTGGTCCCCTGCCAGGTGTATATGTTTCTTGAGTATTCGCAGGAGCACAGATCCGGACATGTTACTTATATTCCGAGGAGGTCTTCTCTTTGAGTCTCGTGATTGTCAGAGGTGTTCTTATATGGTGTGTATCTGGTTCCTTTTATATTCTATATCGGCAGTGGATTTGTTTCCACCGACTGTCGTTCTTTAGATATTTGTTATTGTGATCTAGTTACCTGATTATTGGTTATTCCTGTATATGTGATATTCTGTGGATGAGATTTAGATATTACCCTGTGACTAGTGATTAGTTATACCACTGGTGAACTATTGTTCATTATACAGCGTACGCACGTATATATGGTTTCCATATATTGGAGTTGCCATATATACGGGCGGCTGGCATGGTTACGTATCCTAGTCCTACGTATTTTGGGACTTGGACGTGACATGTTTTTAGTGGTGGCCCATGCAGGTCAGAGCATATTGTCTCAGTTACGTTACTGTACCGAGCAAGCCTGCACCTAGGATTAGAATATAGAATCTCATCCAAATTGACTATGACTTATCTTCCTTCCAGTCTGTCCTACTTACAAAATTGTATCCTGCTTGATTCATGTGCTTCCCTGATAATTCCTCGAGTATAGCCCCTGCTAGAATATAGGAATCCCTGTTGATAGAATGATACCTAGGGTAATAATCCTACTAAGAACACAACTAGGGCTTTAACACATCCCTGAGTTTAGGATGCTAAATGAAACCTAGTCTTCCATATTACCTAATGAACCCTAGCATTACTACCTATAGAGTAACTTACCCTTATCCCTTGACGTATTGTGTATGACTTGAGAGTAGTATAAACCCTAATAGGATTAGTTAGAGAATTTACCATAGTGTTGACCCTAGCCTTAAGGAACCCATAGAAATTCAAGGTTGAATACTAGGACTGAAACCTCATCCTATGTTTAGATAAACCCAGTTTTACGCCAGAACCCTTTACCCTTGTTGGCGTAAAAAACCAATTGACTCTTGTTTACGTAAAAGCCAAACAAACTGTCTAGTTGGCGTAAAACCAAATGACTTTCTTGGTTGGCGTAAAAACCAAACAACTGCCTAGTTGGCGTAAAAACCCAATTATGCAGAAGATTGTCCCCTTTACGCCGCAGTTATAACAACTGCTACCCACGATCCCTTAGTCTTCCTTATCCTGCGTCATGAAAACCGCGTAGGTAACTGCCCTACGTAAACTTGATGATTCATAAATAGATGACCAGCGTAGAGTAACCTGATTAGGCGTAAGACATAAGGATAGGTGTGAGCGTATTCGTTACAGCCTTAGTTTTCCCCAGCCTTGACCCAATCTTGTGCATTAAGGGCAAAGATACGCCTCGAGCCCTGTGCAAAAAGAAATAGCTTTTGACAGGACATCTGGTTTTGTCTCACCCCGAGCGTAAGTGACTTGTATCCAATAAAGTCACTAAACGACAACCTGGGACCCCGTGCAAATTCATCATCAAACCGTCCACTCGATCGTTGTGCGAGTACTTTTGTCAGATGTCAGGATTCACTAAATTTGACTGACAAACTCATGAGTTTCTCGTACAACTTTACGCTGCAACGTGTGCTAGACTTTACGCAGACAGACTTTTATACAAACTTTACGCCCGCTAAATTTTGCACAGATTTTAGCGCAAAACTTTTTGCGCTCAGACTTTTACGCAGACTGCTACGCACAGACTTTTTACGCGGACAGCTCTGAAGCTCTACCTTACGCTTCTCTGTTTTACGCGGATAGCTCTGAAGCCATGCGTTACGCCAAATTATTTTATCTCTGCTTTACGCAGACACCTCGAATCCATACTTTACACGGACTTTCTTGAAATCTCTGTTTTAGACAGACAACCTATTATGTATATTAAGATTGTAGAACTTAGAAGGCCATACCTCTTTTGGGTCAACTAGCAACTTAGGAAGAAGTTAGAATATTAACTGTAGAGATTGTAGAGTCTTGTTTTTTTTGTGATTGTGAATTGTTTGTAATTTCTCATATCATAATCTAGCGTACTTATATTTACTGTACTACCTTGACTTATACTGCTATTATAGCCTAGTTTTGCAAGCTTATTCTTTATCGAGCTTGTTCATGACACATGTGTTATTGGGGCCTGATCCACCCCACTAATACAATTGTCTATTTAGAATCAGTGTATTATGGTCTAATCAACCTTAGTGCATTTTGATTCGCCCTTCGCATAACTACTTTACATGGATTGAGATATATAGTAATTAGTAGACAGATGTACTTGCCCTCTAGATATGTTTGAGCATATCGTATCAGTTACGTAACTGTACTGATACGAGCATGTGAATAGGAATTACTAAAAATAATATTTCAATCCACAACTGCTTTGACAAATCTCATTGAATTCTTTAAACGCATTGATCCCCACACTCATAATCTATTACCTTCCCCTTAAACTCTTGATTATTGTTTTCCGTCTTCCCTTATTTCGGAAAGACGAAACCTCGTCCTTAGTATAAATACGAAAGTGTATTGTTTCTGTAGCCATTTCTGTTTATTTCTTGGGTATTTACCAAACCCTATTATTAGATTAGATTACAGTTATAAACGGTGCTATCTTTAAGAATGACCTTCGCTACCTACCTACGTTTAATTACGATCCTGATACGTGCATCGCTATGGCAGCATTAAATTTTTAATTTTGCCTCGTAACTTGGGTCAAGTTCAGAACTCAGTAGTACGATAGAAGGTATCATTTTGCTGACAGGAGTCTAAAAGGATTTCACCTGGAGGAACAATTGATTGACTCCTGAATGGATAGCAACACCTATGACTAGGTTGACTTGTAAGGATCAAAAATTCCTATGAACTGACTCTCCAAGTCAGCACTTTTCTTACCTATAGAGTTGGCCAGTCTGCAGAAGCTCTAGCTATGGAGACATTACTTATTTGAGGTAATTCGTAAGATTGCACGGCATACCAGTCAGCATTATACCAGACAAGGATTCGCGTGACCAGAGATGGTGGTCAACACCGAGGAGACAGTTAAGTAAATACAAGGACACTTGCAAGCAGTGCAAGACAAGACAATCATTAGGCAGACCGTCATCATCGTCCCTTGGAATTCAAAGAGGACAAATCATGTCTTTTTGAGGATATCACCTACTAGAGACACCATTCGATTCAGAGGACGCAGCAAGTTGAGTCCAAGGTATATTGGACCATTGACGTGCTAGAAAGAGTGGGAGTAGTGGCATATCAACTTGAGCTACCACCTTCACTTGAGAGAGTACTTGATGTATTCCATGTATCGCAAACTCAGGCGATATATGACAAACAACAGTCATGTTCTCAACCATCCAGAGATCACCATTAGGCCGAGCTTGTCGTATCAGGAGCAGCCCGTAGAAATCCTTGATCATCGAGAAAAGGTATTAAGGAATCAGCCTATTCCCTTGGCCGCGTAGCATGGAAGCATGATGTGCCAGAAGAATCTACTTGGGAAGCGTGTGGACGACATGCATAAACGTTTTTCGAACCTATTCGTAAACCAAGATATAAATTACTTTGTTACATTATATCTTATGCCGTCTTTGACTTCTATTCCGGCTTAGTTTTAATTTCGAGGACGAAATTTTTATAAGTTGGGTAGATTGTAAAACCCCTCGACCAGATTCCAGCATTTTAGGAATATTTTTCACAATTTAGGATTTGTTGCAATATTTTAATTTATCTTGGTTACATATCCTATTGACTTGTGCACCTGTCCATCACCTAATTATTTGGAGCTTTACCTTGACTGTTATCCCCGAACGAAGTTCACATACCTCTCCTAGACGTGACAGTCTACTATCCTGCACTTTGTGCAACTCCCAGATACTTTGTTTTGAGCCTCGTATGAGACGCACAAATATCGTTACAATCGTCCGTATTTATTCCCTATTTAATTTCCTGCTCTATACCCATCTCTGTACCCCTAGGGATTTGAGGCCCAACATGCACCTGTTTTGCCCAGACAAAAATACGTTAATTTTCTACACTGAGTATACTACATTTAGTGTATTGACACCGTAGAAAAATTAGGGCCCTACCTGCCTCTAAATAATTAGAGAACACCGTGCGCAGTATTTATTAATTAATTAAATACGATGGTCCGTATCATCCCAAAACCAGGTCCAGTCCCTGCCCAGACTCACCCCCATTCCCCCAAGGCCCTCACATAGCAATTTCCCTCCGTTCTGTGCATTTTAGAATTTTCAGGAATCGGGTGTTTCCCAGACAAATTCGTAATTGCGCAATTTCTCAAAACTAGGACTTTACGCAATTTATGAAATTACAGGGACTTTTCTGCAAATTGCAGTGCGAGGTGTCACCCCCTCACTGGCCGGTGAACCTGCACCGTCCATTTGGAGACGGGACCCACCCGAAAAGATCCCGAAAATACCCCGAAAATATCCCAAAAATATCCCAAAAATATCCTAAAAATATCAATAGATATTTTTACTTATTTAATAATAAAATCTTTTATAAAAGAAAATAAAAAGAAAATAAAAATAAAAATCAAAACCCAAATCCCTCCAGCCCGCAGCCGACCCCCCCCCTCGCCGGAGCGGCAGCCGACCCCCGCCGCCGGAGCTGACCCCCCGCCCCCTGGCCGGAGCCGAGCCCCCCCCCCCCCCCCCCCCGCTGGCCCCCGACCCTCTCTCTCCTCCTCCCCAGATCCTCCTCCTCCTCTTCCCTCCACCGCCACCACCATCATCGGTTTTCCCCGACCTCCGCCTCCTCGCCGCGCCACCGCAGCACTCCGCCTCCCCTCTCCCAGCCCGCCTCCGCCTCCCCCTCCCCCTCGACTTCCCGACCTCCTCCTCTTCTTCTCCACCACCACCGCCACCCCCATCACAGTCCGCCGCCACCACCATCCTCCACCACCAGCTTCCTCTCTCCCCCTCCTTCCTCCACCTTTCCCCAACGTAGCAGGCCCGACCCCGAGTCCCCAACTCCGGCCCGCCTCCGGCCGCCCTCCTCTAGCGAGCCGCCCCGGCCAGTCTCCAGCAACCCTAGGGCCGCCGTGGACGCGGACAGGGCACAGGACACGGACACAGCCCTCGGACTCGTGTCGGACACGTGTCGGACACGGAGAAGTTTAGTTTTTCGAGCTCTGTTCAGGTAACGATTTCTCTCACCTCGTAACTCTATTTTCAATTCCATCAGTTGTATCGCGTAGACTGTATACCCCTCTCGGTGTTCGTGCAAACCGCTCGGAGCATCGTGTCCTGTGGCGATCGCGAACCGCGATCCAAATACAGGAAAAATAACGACCCAATTCACCCCGGAACTGAGTACGCCCCGCCAAACGGGACGACTTGGTCGTACGCGGTCTTTACCAAAACGTGCGCGTCGTTGATACGGACGTGCGGGATTTTGCAGAAGTTGATTTGGATGTGCGTGCACACCGAAATCAACGCGTATCCGCCGACAATGTCCCGTATCCGCCTGTTCTGGAATACGCTGCAACTTTGTGTACACACTTCCGATCAAGACGAAACTTGCGCCATCGGACTCGTAGCAATACGCTGGTCCTGTGATCCAAGTTTGGTTCGATTCTGAGGACGTTGACAAAATCCCGTATCATGGGCCCCACAGGCTCCACTTGACGGGCGATTTTGTGACCGGCTCATCGGAATCTAATTCTGGAAGTTTCGTTGGGTTCGTATCATCGTTCCTGACTTGTTGACACTAAGTTTGGCAAATTTGGAGACCTTTGACCCTGACACATTTTTCGGTACAAAGCGGCCCACATGTGGACCCCGCTTTGACCAGAAACTGTCATTTTTGCTCCTGTGTCCAAATTGGACTTAAGGACAGGCGTTTCTAGCTATTTGATATTTTCTGAGACTGTTAGTGGTGTTTATTTCAGTATCCGGAGACATTCATTCTGAGGTCATAGTTTCTGACACTTGGTACTTGACATCTGGACGTTATATTTGCAGCTCTCTTGCCAGGCAAGTATATCTTGCCTTGTTGTACTGATTACTTTCAGTTATTGATAGTTATATGTTTATTTATTATATAAATGTACGCGTCCGACAAAACTCGGGTGCAGTCAACGATGGCGTTGACGTTAGGACTTGTGTCTGACCTAGTGTCTAGTAGACCCACCTAAAGTTGTGAAGTTATTGATATAACTTCCCAGGCCTTGACACGTATCATTACATGTCACAGAGTGAGTACATGTAGGGACGCGTGCCTCATGCGCGACTGGCCATCAGTGTGAGTAACACGTGTAGCGGTATTTAGCTCAGTTGATTATTTCATAGAGACTTGCATCATAGTATGAGATGTCCACGTCGTTTTCACGATTTGTACATCTACATTGGGCGGAAAAGATTACTAGTAGGCGTATGGGACACCCCCTCCATGATGTTATATCCTTCATACCATGCTCCTCATGGTCGATTGCAGAGCTACCCGTGTGTCCGGGGGCATATGACACATATACTAGTCGGTCATGACGATTGGTGAATTACGTCAGCATATGTCAAGCCTACACATTCCCATGCGTACTACAAGGTCTTTAAATTGCATTCACTTAGATGGTTAGCACACCCCATTTATTTATTCAGTATTTACATTATGGCATATTATTTTTCTGTATCTTGCTATGTCCCTCTGAGGACCTGGCCCCCTGCCAGGTGTATATGTTTCTTGAGTATTCGCAGGAGCACAGATCCGGACATGTTACTTATATTCCGAGGAGGTCTTCTCTTCGAGTCTCATGATTGTCAGAGGTGTTCTTATATGGTGTGTATCTGGTTCCTTTTATATTCTATATCGGCAGTGGATTTGTTTCCATCCGACTGTCGTTCTTTAGATATTTGTTATTGTGATCTAGTTACCTGATTATTGGTTATTCCTGTATATGTGATATTCTGTGGATGAGATTTAGATATTACCCTGTGACTAGTGATTAGTTATACCACTGGTGAACTATTGTTCATTATACAGCGTACGCACGTATATATGGTTTTCATATATTGGAGTTGCCATATATACGGGCGGCTGGCATGGTTACGTATCCTAGTCCTACGTATTTTGGGATTGGGGCGTGACAGGTGCTAAGGGGGATTCTCTGTTAGGCGAGAAATCTGGTCCCCACCGGAAGACGCGCATGGGTGCACCGGCAAGGAACCAAAGATCCCTAGATCTGAAGCGAAGAAAATCCACTTCCAGAGTGGGCCTGAGAAGCAAATGATGGGAGTCGATTACTCCAACGAAGATGGGACCACAAAAGGAGCACCGAGCGATGGCAAGGCGAATATCAGCAAGTGAGGGCCTGGAACGAGAAATTTTTCGACGAGTGCAAAGCGAAAGGGGATCAGGAGGGAGGCTATCGTCTCGTCCGAGAAATAGACATTAGGGACTCCTTCAAAAAATAGAGGTGGTACAGCTGAGGGGGGTGTGGCGGATCTGTGGTGACGGGGCGCTGACCACGGCGTAAGGCCTCGCTAAGGTTAGAGAAGCAGAATCGAGAGGGGAGGGGGCAAGGGGGGTGGAGGAGATGGTCTGGTTAAGGGGGAGGGACGAGAGGAGGGGGGCTTGGAGGGGGGAGGAGGGAAGGTTGCCTATGGGTGGAGGGGTAGGGGAGGCGGGGGTGAGGGGCGGTGAGGCGGCTGAAGTGCGGATGGGAAAGGGGAGCTGAGATCGACTTGAGGGCCAATCTGGAAAATGGCGTAGAGGGAAGAGGGGAAGGGGCGGGTGTGTGGGTGGGCGGTCGGGTGAAGACGGGGTTAGGGGCGAAGATGGGGCGGTGGCGGTGGCGGTGGCGGTGGCGGTGGGAGATGGATGGCTGGGGAAAGGGTGGGGGGGGGGGGAGGGGAGGTCGAAGGGACAAAATGGAGGGGCATGGCGGGTGGGTGAGTTGATGACGGGGGGCGGAGCGGGCGAAAAAAGAGGTGGGGGCGAGGTCGGTGAGAGGCCAGAAGGCTGCCCCATGGCGGCGGGCGATGGCCATAATGGGCAAGCAGTGGTCACAATGGGCTTATATATATATATATATATATATATATATATACATTGGAGTTGTTGGTTGAGTAATAAAACACGATCTGGTTTGGAGGGACATTGCGATGGTTTCACGCAAACTTAAGGGATTTTGGATATTGGTGCTCGGGAAGTTTGACTCAAAGATTAGCAGAAGTAAAATTTGGCAAAATGGTGCAACGATGGTAGATGGATTCCTCGGAAGATGTGAACGGACATGGAGAAGTCTAGTTGATGTTAAGTCGGATTGGAAGTTAACACTTGCAGTACTGATGCAGATTGAGGCAACAAGTAAATGCAACATGGATTTGAGATTTATGTTGGAACTGATGCACGAGGCATTGAAAGAGTGTGGAATA
Organism: Iris macrosiphon; assembly: GCA_036927795.1. Taxonomy (NCBI): domain Eukaryota; kingdom Viridiplantae; phylum Streptophyta; class Magnoliopsida; order Asparagales; family Iridaceae; genus Iris; species Iris macrosiphon. The sequence continues at coordinate 97,853 of JAYESA010000464.1, forward strand.
ATCGGAATATAGAAAAATCAAGACGGACTAAGGAATGGAACGAGAGCAAGGATTGTGGCGGATGGACTTTTGAAGATAGCTAAACGAGAGAGCAATGTTGGAGCAAATTAATGTGCTGCTCGAGCAAAGTTGGACGTGCACCGTGAAACACGGCAAACAGATAAGAACCGAGCAAGTCTTTGGTTTCGGGAATCATTGCAAGTGGTAGTGCGAGAAGTCGAACATGGCAGTTCATAAATTTTGATGGATTCAGGGCAGAACGACGAATTGATGGAAGACAGTTTCAACGAGCGCAATTCTCAAATTGTGGCTTGGATAGTTAGTAAGACTATATGTGGTTAAGCGACGTTTGGTTGACAGATCGTCAGAGGTAGTGCATGAAGTGCTCAGATTTGGAAGTTCGTTCGGATGGAATGGTTGGATTATGGCTCGGATTTGCAAAGGAGATATAGCATAGTTCGTAGTAACTGTCCATCGTGATGACTTACAATTATCGAGCGTAGCTTCGGGACAACTGACCCTAGCGACTTGACCGCCAAATCAGAGATAAATATTGTAGGCCTATAGAACGACCCTTGTGGCAGCGCATTTGGGAATGCGTCGAGGGTGGATGTGAGTAGCGTGTGTTGTAAATTGGCCTAAGTGACTTAGTGTTGGATTTGAGAGATCCTTGGGATAGCCTTCAGCTGAAGATGCAGCCGGAAGATCGAAGCGATGGTGAAAATAGCCTAAGCCAACTGTTGAGATTCGGAGTCGCAGATCTTTTGAAGATAGCATCGCCTCTGACTCGTCATGCCCCGGAAGGAAATAACATTCATATTAATTGACGACTATGAAACTAGCTTGTGAAGTTAAAGCAGCGACTCGTTCAAATCAAATCATTGCAATACTGGAATGGACAGATGTGCCTCGGATCTACAAGATGCATCAAAACTTAGTCGGGAATGCGTGCTCGTACAGAAGGCGAAGGTGATATCCTGTGCTTCGAGGCAGTAGAAGCAGCGCGAAGAACTATTCCATGCTCAACCTAGGAATTATGGCGAGTGTGTCCACGTTGAAATCGTGGTGACACTATCCCTTTGGCGTGGCGGCGAAATCTTCGTGTATCACATGAACCTCAATATAGATGTTCACCCAGTGAGGTATTGAAATTGAGAAAAAGGTGTTGGGCTGAGCTGATCTAAGAGCAAGTTTGATATTTGGGTAAGTCGCCTAACTGGGGTAGTATCAGTTGTGATGATCGTTCGGAGTATGAGATAATATTTGGAGATAGTGCATGCAGAACATGGTACGATTGGAGTCATGCTAGTGTTTGGTTAGTTGAGTTTCGATGGTGCTAGTGTGGATTCAGAAATAGTTGGATGTATTGAGTTGGAACATGAACTGATTTTGAGTCAGGTGGGAAGATCGTCAGTGGAAAATTATCGTATTTGAGAATAGTACTTGTGCAAATGAGTTATGAAATGAACGTCAGGATTGGTTCAATTGGGAGTAAAGGGAATGAATGCCTCGGACATAAAGATACCCTTGTAACTTGTCCAAATTTGCTATCGCTAAGCTTGGCTGAAATGCATGTATTTAAGGGACGCCTTAAATATGTGTATGATCCAAAACTAAGCAATATGAGGAATTCGTATTGAGCTGCAAGGAGGATGTGAGAATATGGAATTTGTACGAGCGTTCAGCGCAAGCGAGATGCTGAGTCTGAATCTAGAGAATGTGAGTTGAATGGAGCAGAGTTATGAATTGGGCAAACGACATGCTAGTATGGATGGATACTGGTTCGGTTCGAGGACAAACCTGAATCTAAGTGGTATATTATGTAACGTCCCACAACCGCACGGTGCGTTACACTGAGTCGGATTGAATGAGGCAATAGCTGGTTACATTTTAATTTGTTGAATTTGGGAACAAGTATTGATTGAGTTGGTTTTATGTGCAGATCGCTAGCAGAGTTCGATGGGAATCCGGTGTTCGTTCAGAGCAGTACTGAAATAGCTGGATTAGAGCGATAATATCGTCTTCCTTAGTCCGATCGGTCGGATGATTTGGAGAGCACGGCCTGCTCGCACGGTCATACCAATTGAGTAGATTATACTTTACATCGGACCACAGGTTCAAGGGATCGGCCGTATCGGCAGGGCAGGGTGCTTAACGGAATCAAATTTGGTGAGTGGACTTTGTCCCTTCTCCTCTACTCCTTCATGCCTAATAATATGGAACACACGTAAAGGCTTGAACACTTGGACGGGAACTTGGAAAGCACTACACTGTGGTGTGCATAGAGTGTACGTCGTTTGGTTGGAATAGATTTGTGGCTTGAGTTAGTTTTCGCGTTGGATAGTTGGAACTAGAGTCGGATTATATTTGGGGCAGTTGGAGAAGCAGTTGGAATTATACATCGTGGTTGGAACATCGGAAATTCGGGCGAACGAGCGTGCATCCGTGCACGAGTATCAGTTGGACGCTTTGTCATGCAAAGCGTGCAGTTGTGGTTCGAAACCAGACAACTGCATCGACGAGGGCATTGTTCCACTATTGGGGCATTGTGCCACGGGATTGTTCTGAGCGAGGGTGTTGCACCATTTGGAACATTGTGTCGAGAAGCGACATAGTGCCTATGGGGATAACTTGAGATGGTGCCTTGGACTATAGTTGGAGAATGGTTATGGATAATTTGGTTGGATGAGTCTATGACCGTTTGGTGGGGCGAGAATGTTCAATTCTCTCGTCATACCTACTTGGTGTCTGCATTGGTCACGGACAACCTGTTGCGCACAGGGTTTTGTTTCCTCGAACGGGATAGGCTCCGGAGTACCGGGACCATTCGGCCATGGAGGAAACAATGGTAATGTGCCTTGGGCGCGGTGCCGGCAGTTCGATACGACCAAGCGGGCTAGCTACCAGTCTGGATCGGGTAGAACTGCAGTTGATCAGTCCTTTATGGCTTGGCCAGTGACTTCATATAGATAAGAGTTGCTTTGCTTTGCTTTGGGTTGTGCTTTCGCGTAGGCGACGACCACCTTGCCTCGTCAAGAGTGTGCATATCGAAGATTGGATTATAAGGCTTGGATTGAGGATGGATATTAAGGCTTGGATAATGGTTCGATAGGTTTCCGTGTTGCTTGGGTTTGAGTATGACGGTTTGCATGCTAGTTTTCTTTTGAGTTGGATATATATCTGCTTGTATATTGGCTTGAGTTGAATGCTTGCATGCTTAACCTGCTTTACAGTTTTTCTTAACATGTCATCCCTATGCCAGGAAATGAATCTAGGATTCAAGTAGAAAGAACACCATATAACTGTTTGCATTCACTATTCTACTTAGTGTCGGCTTAGACGTGTGGGTTACCCCGCTCACCAGTACGACTGTGTACTGACCCACGTTTGTGGACATTATTTCAGGTACGCAGGTCTAGTAGCGTTGTTTGGATATACGGGACATGATGTATAAACGGTAAGTACCTTTGTGGGCTAGAGAAAGAGCAAGAGTATTACATCGCCTTTGTGACATTATCCTTTGTGGCATTTCATTTGGACCCTATTGAGAGCTTCGCTGCGTATACTCTGATGTGTGCTTGTACATAATACTTGACTTTCGTTGCAACTTGGTCGTTTCGATGATAACTTTGATGTTTGACAACATCGCCTTGTGCGAGTGCAACTCCAGGCTCGTACGACATCACGTCCCGATGAGAACGATTGTCCTGCGGGAGCGCTGCAACGTGGTGATTGATCTCATTCAAGCTAACCCAGATCCTCCTCTTGCTCAAAAGAAAGATTCGGACGCTCCTTTCACGTTCTGCAAGGACGATTGAGCTTGCGGAAGATTGTGACGTGACATATTGGTATCAAAGCATGAAAGGCAATGCGATGGTTTCACGTAATAAAACACGATCTGGCTTGAAAACGTATATTATATATATATATATATATATATATTATATATATATATATACGTTTAATCTTTTGGGGAAAAGTGACTGGATTATCATCTTAAACGAGGCTCACGATCTTCACGATGGCCGGAATGTTCCATAGTTGTGAAGACAACCAAAGAAATTTGTCCAGACAGACCGGTCTCACTCGAAACTGGTATTTGGATCCTACCTCCATAGACCACTACTTTGCCATCAAAAGTCCACGGGCCACCATCCAGGACGTGTCGAGTCATCAGATTGGATGAACCGAACCAATCTCGCGCAAGAAGATTTCCATGTCCCATTCGTCGATCGGCTTCCAAACACGCGCAACAAAGGCTTGCAGCTGACCAAACATCGGTGCATCACCAAGCACGTATATATAACACTACATTCCGCCAAAATTCTTTCTATTGCCTCCACAAGGTCCTCTCACCTCTGCGGTTATTTCGGCCACCCACTCACTATTGTATGGACAACAAAGCGGCTCAACGAAAATTAGAGCTCCAAATTAGTCTGGGTCCTTGCTTGAGCAAATAGGGGCCCAAGTCACCTGTTGCAGTTTGTAACTCATCCCCGCGACCATATATATATGTCGGTAGCCACTTCGAGTGGTTCCGTCGTGACTTCACCACGCTTATTGCCTTCCATAAAATCTCAAAAATTGGCCTGCCAAACCCTCCAGAGAATTTCCTGGAAAGCCCAGTACGTCCCTGAAGCGATGAATTGTTCGATCGTCGCTATGATTCCCGTGGGCTAGCTAAACCTGTGCAACATAGCGACAAAATCGATGATGAATCAGCAGCGGATACATATCTCGAATGAGTTCCGTCGCTAGTATGTTGCGTATTCGTCGTTGATCAATGAATCACTGGATCCATCACCAAAGTCCGTTGTTGTTCTACAAGATCTGCCACAGTGACTTGATAAGATATCATGATTTACCAAGTAAGTATTGTTCGAGCTAATCAACATAACAATGCAATATCCCCTCGAATTTCGGTTCCTGACTGCACCCTCTTTGATACCAAATTGTGAGTATCATGACTAGTATGATACCAAATGGTTGGATATTGAAGAACTGGAACACTTGGAACCCTCAGTAATGGAAAGTTCATAAGGATATTAACAAATACTCACAAAGGAAATTGCAAGCAATAACACTTACATAAGGATATTAACAAATAGAAACTCACACCAAAGCTTTCACTCAACTCACATTAGCTCTCTTCTTGTTAGTCCCGACGCTTAAACAAAGATGGAAGAACGCGTGATCGAGATCAGAGATTCACGCAAAAGTTCTCATTCTGACTATTTTCGATTTCTACGAAGAACAACATAAAGATCCTGATTACAACTTGCTATCAAGATTACAAAGGAATCAGAAAAACAAACTTCACGTTCTTCCCTGCACTCGCAGATGCAGACGAACAGAACGAAATTATAACTAGCAGAAGAGAAGAGAAAGGAGAATTTCTTGCTGGGGTGATGAAAATCACCGTTGATCAAAGCAAGATTCGTCCCACACGATCTGCTCCCAGGAACCAGCAAGTTCACATAAAACTTCTGGAACGCTCGCTGTCACCTGCTTACTTGGACTCGCACGAACTTCCTAGACTACAATGACGGCAGCAACAACTCTTTTCGTTCCTCTATTTCGAAGTAAAAAAACCTCAATGGAGCCACGGAGAGAATATTTATAGAGTAACCTGGCCGCCCATTAGTTACGGAAAGATAGGAACAACTTTAATTCGAATCCCACAAAGATATGAACGAATTAATTAAAATCCCAAAAAAAATGGATCTGAATAACCGACCATATCTTTCCATAAATGTAATGCCCCGAAACTGCACGGTGCATTACGCCGAGTCGGATTGAATGAGGCAATAGCTGGTTACATTTCGATTTGTTGGATTTAAAAACAAGTATTGATTTGAGTTGGTTCCATATGCAGATTGCAAACGGAGTTCGATGGAATCAGATGTTCGTTCAGACCAGTAGTGGGATAGCTGGATTAGAGCGATAATCAGGGCCGGCCCTGAGCTCACAGGGGCCCGGGGCGAACTTTCAAAATGAGGTCCCATACATAATGTAAAAAAAATAAAACTTTTAAAATAAAAAATATGCCTCCACCAAGATTTGAACTAGGAACCTCTTGTGTGCAAGTCTAAGGTAATAACCACTACACAACAATTGCTTTGTGATAAAAATGGTCAATGGTAAATACTAGTTCTATTTTCGGTAGAAAATTATTTATATATTTAAATAAAAAAAAATTTGGGCCCTTCTGGCCCATGGGGCCCTGGGCGGTCGCCCTGTCCGCCCTGGGCCAGGGCCGACCCTGACGATAATGTTGTCTTCCTTAGTCCGATCGGTCGAATGATTTAAAAAATACGGCCTGCTCGCACGGTCATACCAATTGTGTATATCGTACTTTGCATTGGACCACGGGTTCAAGGGATCGGCCAAATCGGCAAGACAAGGTGCTTAATGGAATCAGACTTGGAGAGTGGACTCTGCCCCTTCCCCTCTACTCCTTCATGCCTAATAACATGGAACACACGTAATGGCTTGAACATTTGGACTGGAACTTGAAAATCACCGCACTGTGGCGTGCATAGAATGTGCGTCGTTTGGCTGGATATGATTTGTGGCTTGAGTTGGTTTTGCGTTGGGCAGTTGGAGCTTGAGTGGATCATCTTTGTTGGAACATCGAGGCACTTCGGGCGGACGAGCGATCGTGCATCCGTGCACGAGTATCAGTTGGGCGCTTTGTCAAGCAAAGCGTGCAATTGTGGTTCAAAATCGGACAACTGCATCGGTGAGAGCATTGTGCCACTGTTGGGACATTGTACCACAGAATTTTCTGAGCGAGGGGTGTTGCACCAATTGGAGTATTGTGTCAAAGCGGCATAGTGCCTATGGGAATAACTTGAGATGGTGCCTTAGGATATAAGTTGGAGAATGGTTATGGATAGTTGGTTGGATTGAGGTTATGATCGTTTGGTGGGACGAGAAGGCTCGATTCTCTCGTCATACCTACTTGGTATCTGCATTGGTCACGGATAACCTGTTGCACACAAGATTTGGTTTCCTCGAATGGGATATGCTCCGGGACACCGGAGCCGTTCGGTCATGGAGGAGACAAATGGTAACGTGCCTTGGATGCGGTGCCGGCAGTTCGATACGACCAGGCGGACTAGCTACTCAGCGCTGGATCGGGTAGAACTGCAGTTGATTAGTCATTTATGGCTTGGCCAGTGACTTCATAAAGATAAGAGTTGCTTTGCTTTGCTTGGGTTTGGTTTGTGCTTTTCGTCTAAGCGGCAGTCACCTTGCCTCAGGCAAGAGTGTGCATATCGATGATTGGATTAGTAATGCTTGAATTGTGGCATGGTTTGAGGATGGATATTGAGGCTTGAATTTTGATTCTATAAGTTCATGCGTTGCTTGGTTTGAGTAGAACGGTTTGCATGCTAGTTGGAGGGCTGAGTTGGACATATCTTCTTGTATTTTTGCTTGAGTTGAATGCTTGCATGCTTAACCTGTTTTACATTTTTTTATAACATGTCATACCTCTGCCAAGAAATGAATCTAGGATTCAAGTAGAAAGATCACCATATAACTGTTTGCATTCACTATTCTACTAAGTGTCGGTTTAAACGAGTGGGTTACCCCGCTCACCAGTACAACTGTATACTGACCCACGCTTGTGAGCATTATTTCAAGTACGCAGGTGTAGTGGCGCTGCTTGGATATACGTGACATGATGTATGGAACGGTAAGTACCTTTGTGGACAAGAGAAAGAGCAAGAGTGTTGCATTGCCTTTGTGGCATTCTCCGTTGTGACATTTTTATTTGGACCCTATCGAGAGCTTCCCTGCGTATACTCTGATGTGTGCTTGGTACACAATACTTGAATTTCGTTGCAACTTGGTCGTTTCGAGGATAACTTTGATGTTTAACAACATCGCCTTGTGTGAGCGCAACTCCAGGCTCGCACGACATCACGTCCCGATGAAAACGATTGTCCTGAAGGAGCGCTGCAACGTGGTGATCATGTTCAGCGGGGATGATCGAGCTTGCGGAAGATTGGGGCGTGACAATAACCGTTCAAATATATCCGATAGCAGCGGCCATGCAAGCAATCGTCCATGCAGCTGTTCATACAGCAGCGCAGCAGTCGCGCACTTAGCAGCTCATGCAGTAGCTCATGTGGCAGCCCCTGCGCCCCGCTTATGCAGCCAGCTCATGCAACTCGCACGTTGAAGTGTTAAGTGCGCCAACAAAGCGCCAATTTGCGTCCTTGAGTACGAGTCCGAGTCGCTTAGCTCCTATGGAAATAATTCCAAGAGCATGACAAAAAGCATAAATGCTTTCATGAGCAGTTAATTATTTTTTCTCCTTGGAAAACACCCTCACATGGCATTCATGTGCCCCACTACACCTCATGTGCACACCTCAACTCATACAAAGTATTATATTGATATACCCACTTGGTGGTGTAGCCAATGTGGAACTACCTTTACTAGTCCAAATGCAAAAACACCAATACTTTTTTGTTTCTTGCTTTGTTTGCTAAACTTCTTGGGGCTTGCTAATTCAGAGAGATGAGAAGATCTCCTCTATTTATATGTGATGAGTGATTACGAGAGGAATAAGGAGGAGTCGACGGCGCAGGAAGGGGAGAGGGAAGCGGCAGCGGACCAGAAGGGGAGGGGAGGGAGACAGCTGCTCCGTCCTCCTCCGTCAGGTGCGAGCATGTGTGCAGTGCACGCATACCTGCCAAATATTTTTTTCGTATTCTAGAAAAATATTGTAGGATAAAAAAATATTATAGTAAGACAATCCTAAAGATCTTTAAAGAATATTTTAGACGCTAGAATAGTTTGTAACGATGTTGAAATAATGATTGGGTGTGGGAAAGGTGTGTGTTTGTGTGGTGGAGGGAAGAGAGAGTGAGTGAGTGAGTGAGTGAGTGCGGGAAGGCCGGATTAGGAGGACCTATGACAAAATTTTGTGCAGAGGGTTCAAATTTGAGAAAATTTAACCATTTTATCTTAGCATTCAAAGAACAGAGGGACTTCCTCCCACCATTTTATGTAAAACAAAAAACAAAAGAAAACACGAGGCAACTTAATAGGGGACCTATAACCCCAATCTTCGGTAAATTGTGGGAGTTATTGTAAACAAATATTATAATGTATAACAAAGAATATCTTAATTCTGGCATTCAAACTATAATAACATCAGAGGCGAACATTCCTCAGAAGAATTAACCAAACAAATGAAAATTCATGACACAATCATGAGAAATCTGAAGTGAGGACTAATTGACAAGACCAGAACATTACTTTCGACTCTTATCTTCAAAAAATTGAAAATTAAATACGTACCTTTTACTTTGGCACCAATTTCTAGAAAGCCAAACATGGTCGTAATTCCTAACAAAATCCTGATTTCTCCTGATACCAACCAATCAAAGACCACAAATGAACGAATCAAAAATATATTCTTACTCATGAACTTTCAGTCTTTCAGCATGCAGCTAGCATTTTGAGAGAAGAAATATACATACTTATAAAAAAAGGCAAGGGGAGTTGGCCAGAGCAGAAACAAAAGCTAGTTTACCTCACCTTTGAATAAAGGACCTGATGCCAAGCTGATGGTCATGCATAGGTGACTAGAGCTGGTACTGAGAGTGGCAACACAACAGAAGTAGGACTTCATTCCATGTTGGTGTTGATGTTGATGTCGGTGTTGTTCTTGGTGGTGGGTGGCGTGGGGTGGGGTGGGGGTCATATATATTCCATAACATTAATTCACAGTGCAACTCCCCTACTCTTGCACTTTAAACAAGCTTAGATGTAAATGTGAGCCTATGAAAGAGAGAAGATCATAACCTATGAAAGCATACTCTGTGATGTTGCCAGCTTAATATATTGTTTGCTTGATATAAAAAAAAAAAGACTTGTGATAAGGGCACTACTAAATACACTTGGGACTAGTCCAGGATTGGGACTAGCCCATTAATGAATGAAGTTTACTCATACTAGCCCAAACGTTTACTCATACTAGCCCAAGCATTACTCTCTCCTCCTAAACCCCCCAAACCTCCACCGGAGTCCTCCCCCCTCCTCCCTTTCTTGTCGAAGCCCTCTTCCTCCACTTCTTCCTCCTCCTGCTCCTTGTCGATGGCTCCCAAACTCTCAAAAGAATCAAGGTACAATTCCTCCTCCTTTTTCTATTGCATTTTAAAATTTTTTCAAAAATTATAATAATTTCTATTGCATTTCGAAAAAATTTCAAAAATTATCTTTCCAATCTTAAAGTTAGGACATACAAGTCCTGAATGTAGTTTCAGATGTAGTTTCGACGTATTTCTGGAGTCTCGAACCCGATTTTAGGGCATACAAGTTCGACATCCATCGAACGTATGGAACAGAACCATGCTGGACTGTAGACATTTCTATAGTCCTATATACATTATGGACTGTAGGTATTTCTACAGTCCTGTATACATTTAGGACTGTGGAAATTTTTACAGTCCTGTATACATATAGGACTGTAGAAATTTCTACAGTCCTGAATGTTGAATTAATTTTGGGATGTTAAAATATATATCTTTTTTGTCTTATAGTCACGACCCTCGGAAGGATATTGAGGATGAAGGTATCATAAGAAGACGCACTACTGCATCGATGCGTAAGGAACACAATGTTCAGCGTGCTGTTGAACCAGCTCTCACTATCTGCGACCCCGAGGCACGCCCTGAAGTTAGGAAACGTCGACTGACGAAGAAGAGTGTAACTCGTTCGAAGAGACGTGCTCATAGTATTCCTAGTACTTCTGGTTCTTCTTCCTCCTCCGATGAGGACATACCAACTATCCAAAATCGGCCAACTGATGGTTCAAGACCTTCTCAGCATGCAGATAGTCCTGTCGAGACTCTGCCACCAACCCTCGGAAACCGGCCTACTGATGGTTCAGGACCTTCTCGGCAGCCAGATAGTCCAGTCGAGACTCGTCCAAACGGTTGCTCTATGTTGTCGTCGATCGAGAACCATATTGCATACAAAATATGGAAAAATCCGGTAAGTACATTACTTTATGATAATTTTATATATAGTTGTAAGTTCTAAGTTCATCCAATTATTTATAGATAACTACATTTTATATATAGGTATAAGTTCATCCAATTGTTTACTTTTCAGGAGAGTTCTCGTATGTTAACAGTGATCAACCACGACAAAAAGTGCAATACATGGGAGTTTAAATTTTTGGGAGACGATGTGAAGGCTAAAATCATTCCCACCGGTTTACAATATTTGGGTAACAACTCATATACGACGGTGGATAATGCACTCATATCAGCATTTGTAGAACGATGGCATCCAGAAACCAACACTTTTCATCTACCAAATGGGGAGTCGACGATTACCCTGGATGACGTCCATCATATATTGGGTCTTAGGGTTGATGGTCGAGTCATGATGAATCATACTTTTGACGAATCGAGCATCAACTTTTACGACCAAATCGTGGATTATGTATCATGGTGTCTAGGAGTTGATAGGACTAGTTTTACCACCCTTCGAGACTTCAAGAAGTCGTACGGACTTCCTTTAAAATATTTGGAGGAGACATTCGCTGATCCGGACCCCGAAGTGGATAATAGCGATAATGTGGCCCGTGGATATATGCAGTTCATCTTAGGGGCTGTCGGCATTACGGATAAGTCTAGAACGTCGATACATGCCAAATATCTCCTGAATTTTGACGACATAGACACGGTGGAAGAAATATCTTGGGAAAGCGGTATACTAGCATACCTTTACCGCGAGCTTGGTGCGGCATCCCGCGTCGATTCCAAGACAATATCCGGATGCCAGACTCTACTCCATGTATAGATATATCTTTGTTGTTAATTTTTGTTGTTAATTTTATTGTTAATTTTTGGACTAATTTTTTTAACTTGGTTACGTGAAGGCATGGATATACGAGCACTTTCCAACCCTGAAGCGGGCTAAACTTAACCGAGGGTATGACGAGCACATTCCTAGAATGTGCAGATGGAAGCCAATTAAGGAAGATGTCAAACGTCCACACACATTGGCCGTCCTATGGAATGCACTTGAAGATATGACGATAGAAGAGGTGAATTGAGACCTAATTTTTAATGTTTGGTAATAATTTACTAAATTACGTTATGCTAAATTTTATGCGTTATAGATTGTTTGGGATCCATATCGTGATTTGCGATAGACTAGTCGTCCATTGCAACCAGTCGCTTTATATCACGGTCTGATAAGTTGTCATGAAATCAAGGAGCCTTATATGCCTGATAGAGTGCTTCGTCAGTTTGGCTACGTACAAACAGTCCCGAAGTGCACATTGAAAATGATAACTGCTCCGCGAGGTACAAAACCGCTAAACTATATTCCTGTCTCGTTCAACTGGGTCTCGGACTTCTTCACTGAGTGGCAACGTCACGTTATTAGAGAAACTGAACGACAAGCAGTAGTAAATATGACGGAATGTAGCGACGACTACCTCGCCTACTATGCTGGTGTCGGACAACATACGTTGTTCAAATGCGGAGGCGATATTGTGCGTGTACCATCAGATCTTCCCGCCAAATCTGTCTTGTATACTACATTGGTCAAGATGGTGAGGCAGCCAACTTTCAGGTTGATATATGTAAATGTTTATAACCTAACAAATATTATGAATTCTCATCAATAGGCTAGGAAAGTGAAGAAGTTGGGAAGAAGCCTCGTCAGTTGCCAGGGTACGAATTAAATGAAAATCAATGAGGAGCTACAACAAATCGACAACACTAAAGATTTTTCTTTCTTGGAAAATAGAGAGCAACGTACAAAGAGGCGGCATAAAGTTTAGGCCATGTTTCAAGACATGTAAAACTTTGCTACAGTTTGTGTTTCAAGACATGTAAAACTTTTAAGTTTTAAGACATGTTTAAGTTGTAAAACTTTCATACATTTTGTGTTTCAAGACATGTTTGATGAAGAACTTTCATACAGTTGTAAAACTTTCATACAGTTGTTGGTTATTTATTTGTGTTGCGAGACAGATACTTTAAGGTATAAATGTGCAGAGACAGTGGCTAAAAACTAGGACTGTCAAAATCTGGACATTCCTGATAGCTATCAGGACTGTCAAAATTCTGACAGTCCTAGTTTTATATATAAATTTGTAGAGACAATGGGTTAAAATTAGGACTGTCAAAATTTTGACAGTCCCAGTTTTATATATATATATATATATATATATATATATATATATATATGTGTGTGTGTGTGTGTGTGTGTGTGTGTGCAGACAGTGGGTTAAAACTAGGACTGTCAAAATTTTGATAGTCTAAATAGGTTATTGGACTGTCAAAATTTTGACAGTCCTAGTTTTATATATAAACGTGCAGACAGTGGGTTAAAACTAGGGCTATCAAAATTTTGACAGTCCAAATATCTTATTGGACTGGCAAAATTTTGACAGTCCTAGTTTTATATATAAATGTACAGACAGTGGGTTAAAACTAGGACTGTCATAATTTTGACAATCTTGTTAGCTTGTGGGACTGTCCAGATTTTGACAGTCATACTTTTATATATAACACAGTGGGTTAAAACTAGGACTGTCAAAATTTTCACAGTCCTGTTTGCTTGTGGGACTGTCCAGATTTTGACAGTCCTAGTTTTATACGGAGAGTGGGTTAAAACTTGCTATATAAATGTTGAAAAAGATACCAAAGTTCAACAATACATGACTCATTGCATAACATACAAGATTTTAGGATCCTCCATCTTCATCATCATACAGTTCAACATACAGTTCTAGTTTAATTTCTTTTATTGCACAACATACAGTTCAATATATAGTTCAACATACATGACTCATTGCACAACATACAAAATGATACAGAAGTATAAGATGTATCAATCGATTTGAATATCAAAGTAGTCCTTAGGCAAGATTTTGGGATCCTCCATCTTTATCATCTTCTTATAGCCAGCAATTGCATTAGTGTAGGGTCTCGTCCATGCGGTCGCTTCCTCCGGTGCGTGTTTATACCAAAGCGTAGAAGTGTTGTCCAACAGTTCTTCAACCAACTTTCTCTCATCATTGTTCAACCATGCCACGTAGGCATGACCCGTAAGTATCTCTGGAATAGGATGATTGTGTATTCCATTCTTAACTTCGACTATCCACTTCACATCTTCTACTTTTACAATCAACACCTTAAATGGACAAACATATTTTCTCGTCACAACATTTTTCTTGGGGATTTTTTTTTCAACAACACCTTCTTTTTTTCGATGCTTCCTGAACACACCTCCTCTTTTGCAGTCCAGCTCTAAATATTTTCGGCCCGGCCGAGATCTGATTGATCTTGCAATGATAATGACTATGTTATGTCATCTTCCAACTTCTCTGCACCAATCTAATTCTTCTTCGTGGGATACAAATCGAATATCCGTTGAGAATACCTTCTCCACATCAACCCCAATAGCAGGATGTACCACAGCATCTGTTCGAGGTTGGTCCTATAACCAATATAAAATAATCTAAAAATTAATAACTTCAAATATTTGGCAGTCCAAATTAGGACTGTCATAATTTGTACAGACTAATGTATTGAGTAGACTGTAATTTTTTTTACAGTCTTTAAGATTCAGGACTGTCACTATTTTGACAGTCCACATAGGTTATAGGACTGTCAAAATTATGACAGTCCTATATTTATATAGGACTGCCGAATTATTGACAGTCCTATAGTTATTTAGGACTGTCGTATTTTATACAGTCCTTACACAATGACTGTCGAGATAGGGTTGTCATTTTACGTACCGTACGTGCTTCGGAACAACCGACATGTTTTTCGGAAGGAGCAGAGTGCATATTTAATGGATTGCATGATCCGACTTCTTCATCGAAGATAATTTCATGCATCGCTCCTACAATAGTCAAATAAAACTAAATATTTCTGTGACAGTCGCAAAACTTATCCATCGTATGCTGTCGAAGACATACCGGAAGAATATTCGTTGGACAATCACCAAATCAGAATTTTCTTCCACTTGGGACCACAACTATCAAATTCCAAAGTTATGTTTAGATTTTAGGACTTGAGAGAATGAGAGATTTTTCATGTGAAGGTGAAAAAGAAAGAAGAGAAATAAGTTTTACTTATATAGGTTGGTGTGGGTTAGCCCCTAAGTAAGTTTGTGGAGTGGCAAACTTGTAATTTTTTTAAAAATAGGTATGGACAGCCCTGAGTATATTGTGTACTAGCCAAAAAAAAAATTTGACTGATTTAAAGATTAGTTAACAGCTACAAGAACCTGGATCGACAAAGCCTTTTTTTTCATCACTAAACTCATCCATAATAATATGTTTTATGTATAAGAAATCAGTAGCCTTATTAATTATATAGGACAAGAAAGTACTATTAAGGGGAGTACAAATGAGTTTTAGTTCTTTGTCATGTACATAGGAAAAAGATATTTGGTCCGTCGTGACCGTTGCTAGTCCTCGGTCACGTAACGGCCATCCATTAGCTCCCTGCTGACACAGACCCACCACGGACCAGGAGGCCAATGGACGGCTTCCATGTAGCCACGGACCAGTAATGGTCATCCCGAAAGCCGAACAACGTAGCAGCGTCGTCATGTATAACCACCCATTGGCATAGTAGGTACTCCACTCCAAATACTTGGTACATATAATAAAAATTCCATGTTCCAAATATATATTATGAAAAGTACTATAAGGTGAGTACAAATGAGGACTAGTTCTGTCATGTATATGGTTGGTACTCCACTCCGAATATTTGGTACATATATACACACGATGTACCAAATATTTTGTTCATGTTTATAAAATGTCTCAAAATAGAAAGGAAAATGGAAGCAACTAGGACAAGAAGGTGATGAATATGTATACTTCAAGTTCTGGTTCTCCAGTCATCCATCCATTAGCATTAGGAGAATAGTGACAGTGACAGTAACTACTACTTACGGCGGGAAAGAAGGACACAAAATGCTGTACATGCAAAACGACAGATCACATGAGTGAGTATATAGCTTGAGCATAAAACAAGGCGTGGTTTTCTCCAAAAAGTAAGAGATGCCATACTGTCGTACCATTCCCTCCCCTCCCTCCCTCCCTCTTTTCTTTCAACTGTCATCATGTTTCGTGAGTTAGCGCGCGGGGCCCAACCCAAGCAACGCCACATACGTACCTCATTGAGAAGCTAGGTCTATTGTCAGGGGAAATCATGAGTTCTAGATCATGTATAATTGTTGCATTCCCTAGCCACATACCTCATTGAGGGCACATGCTGAGGCTGAAGGAAAACAAATAGACCAAGGTAATTAAGAAGCCTACTGTTGTGTTTTTTTAAGATAAATCATAGCTATCTATGTTTCTTTGGTACAGATGTTCCCATGGCAAGCAGGGCCGGTCAAGGTGGTTTGATTGTTCTAATCGAAACTAAATTTGATTGTCTTTTTTCTTTGACTCCAGAAGGAGATATTAAAAAAATTGATGGCGAGTGAGATTGGCAGCGGCGTCGAAGTCTCCGGTTCTGATGGCGTCGTGGAGATCGGATTACGAGTTTCTCTCCTTGAGCTACTCGAGTCGTTCCCATTGTGAACTTAAAATATGGACATTGTGGATTGTTAGTTCAACTGACAGAGATGAGTTTGAGTGGACCGCGAAGGGCTCTATTGACGGTGAGGTAAGAACTTAGGAGTCTTGGGGGGGGTTGTTGTCTTGACCGGAGGGATCGTCCAAACCCGATAACTTGTTTGACTTATCCCAGGGCCGACCTTACCCTGATGGCAAGAGAATAAATGCATCTCTCTCTCTCCATTGATTTCTCGAGAAGAGAAATGATCGGTAGGTGATTTAGCCCCATAAAATGAAAATATTGTTGCATTAGGTTTGTTTTGTATTTGCTTTTTCTTTCTATTAGGGTTATTTATATTAACCTCTCATATGTTTTATATTTATTAAAAAAAAAAAATTGAAAATAATTACACAATTTTTTTCTATATTTTATATTTTATGTAAAAGACTATTAAACTAGTTATTCTTATTTTAAAAATAAATCATAAAACATTAAAAATGTCTATGTAATTATTTTTAAAATAAGAAAAAAAAAATCTGTATAATAATTATAAAACATAGTGGTCGACGCTAGTGTAAATAACCTTTCCTATTATTACATTGGCCGCACATGGCTAACCATTCCCTTCTTTTCATTGTCAGATATCAAGTGAAAGACTGCCCTTCAAAGGACTCTCCTGTTGCCTCTGCCGAGGCAGGATGGGAGCCAGCCATGGCTTGGGCAGAAAACGAAGCCCGAGACTTGAAGCGTCACAAATGAAGCACTTACAGACCTAAAGCTCAGATCGCTACAACCTTGTGTTTTTTATTCAGTTTCTGATTCTCTAATGTCTGGTTGTCATTCTTTTTCCTTTACGAGGGTACGGGAGGGCAGAGGTGTAGGAAATGAAATGCGAAACCGTTCCTCCAAATCGAGAAGCTACGAGAGAACGAAAAAGAAAAAAAACACAGAATTCAAATTGTCAATAGCACAAAAAAGTCAAAACGTAAAAACAAACAATTTTTACGTAGAAAATCCTAGCGAAAAAAGTTACAGAAAAATCGAAGTCCAATCCTGAAAAACCTTCACTAATGGAATAAGAAATACATCGACTTCTTACAAATTTCTTACCGATCCAAATCTGATCACCACAACTACTTGAAGCAGAAAACTAAATTACAGACTCCTGAAAAAAGATGACGAGAATAACTATCCGAAACAATCTCTCCTCCGAAGTAGCTTTCAATCATTTTTCCCTCTCCAAAAGTTGTAAAACTTTGATCTCCTCTCTGATAAATTAAATATGCATCTTTTAAGGTTTAGAAAACACCTATATATAGTCCCTCAAATTTGCAGCTAATATGGACCATTGATTTGATTTAACGGTGTATAAAAAATCCCAGAACTCGTACAACCCCGACAAAATTGAATTCAGGACCAAATTCTTAGGACCGAATTCGGTTGTCCCAATGCCAATAAGTGGTGAATGAAAATGGACCAAGTTCGGACTGAACTTGGTTATGTCGTGGCAGGTTCTCAAGCTGGTGTGCTCTGAACTATTTTGTATGTCGAACTTCTCCGACATACGGATGACATTCGTCGCACTCCGAGGTATTCTCCACATATATTGAAAATTTGACCCAACATCACCAAATCTTCTCATTCCCAACTAGGTGGAGTAACACATCATACCGATGATCCGTCTGTAGTACTCGAATTTTTTTCTTAGTATAACCTTCGTGAACATATCTTATCCATTGCAGTCCGTGTGAACCTTTTCAAGCGTCACATCCTTAGACTCAAGCACATCTCATATCCAATGATACCAAATTACAATATGCATGGACCCACTATGAAACATCGGGTTCTTTCCAAGATGGATTGCACTCTAGTTGTCGTAAAGCAAAACATATTGTTCTTGTTTAAGCCCAACTTCCTGCAAAAAAAAAAAATTCATCCACTATAGCTCATTACAAGCCTCCGTCGCCGCAATATACTCGGCCTCTATCGTAGACAAGACAACACACTTTTGTAACCGCGACTGCCACAAATCTGTTCCATCAGCAAACATCATAACAAAGCTTGAAGTCGATCTCCTCGTATCTACATCTCCAAGCATAGCAGTGTCAGTATATCCAACCAGCTTCAACTCGTCACCACCAAACGAAAGCTTCCAATCAGCAGTGCCCTAAAGATATCATAGAATTCACTTGACCACTCTAATGTGTACCCTTCCTTGATTAAAAATATACCTGCTAATCATGCCAACTGCGTGAGCAATGTCTTACCTTGTACACACCATGGCATACATGGGATTTTCTACTGGTCATGAAGCATACAAAACCCGCTCCATATTTTCTATTTTATTCTCGGTATATGGACACTGATCCACAGCGAATTTAAAGTGAGATGCAAGGGGTTGCTCACTTTCTTCGACATGTCCAACCAGAAGCACTGAAGTATCCAGTGAATGTATTTCTTTTAGGACAAGTAAAGCAACTTGGACTCTCTCTTGGATGATCTGCATCCCAAGAATAGTCTTCGCTGCATCTAAATCTTTCACAGAGAAGGTCACGGCCAGTTGGCCCTTCAACTTTGTTATCCTGGTGGCATTTTGACCCACCAATAGAATATCATCCACATAGATCATTAATATGATGAAATCATCATCGGCAAAATACTTTACAAACACACAATGATCCGAAATCGCACGTGCATAACCATGATCCCCCATAAACGACTAAATTTTTTTGTACCACTGCTTCGGTGCCTGCTTCAGACTATACAGACTACTTTTCAACCGAAAGACTAAATTTATCTTACCATACTCACAGAATCCCTCCCGTTGCTCCATATATAACTCCTCCTCTAAATTATCGTGAAGGAATGTCTTTTTCATGTACATCTGCTCAACCTCTTAGTTGGAACTGGCTGCCAACGCTAACACCACCCGAACTTGAAAACCAACGAGAATATTTTATCGAAATCCATGCCCTTTCACTAACTATAGCCTTTAACTACCAGCCTCGCTTTGTATCAAGGTTGAGTAGTATATTCTGTCTGTTTCACTCTAAACATCCATCGATTTTTCAAATTTTTCTTGCTCTTTAGCAACTGCACCAGCTCATAAGTGAAGTTGGCTTGTAAGGAACTCATCTCCTCCTGCTTGGCTTACATCCACCCCTGCATGTATTCGTCTTCTATTACCTCTGTGAAGCTTTATGGCTCTCCCCTGAGTCCTCCGTCAATTAATTGCACATACTCATCCGGCGAGTACCTCATGGATGATCGACGCTCTCTTGTGCTCCTCCTCAATGAAGCCCATAGTGTTGGTTGTATATGGACAACCTCATTTCCTTCAGGAACTGTCTCTTCGGCATGCTCATCCTCCTGAGGTTCGTCCTGACCACCATCAGCAGGATGATAATCAAGGTTGGGAGCATGTCCATGTACTGGCTCTCCCGTAACATGATTCTCTGCAGTGTTCTCTGAAAATAACTCGAAGCGTGATGATTCAGGCAATTACTCGGCCTCAAAAGACATCTCAGAATCATGAGTGTTGGTCATGGTCTGATCCTCAACGAATATCATGTCCCTGCTTCTATAAAACTTTTTTTCCATCGGATCGTAGAGTTTATAGCCAAACTCATTCCGATCATAGCCGACCAAAATGTACTGCCTCGCCTTCGGCTCAAGTTTGGATCTCTAGTCCTTTGGTACAAAGGCCTAACAAGCAAACATTTCTAGGTGATTGTGTGACGGTTCCTTTACGTACCATACTCTATCAAGCACATCATCCTACGAAGAAGCATTAGGAAACAAATTACTAACATAAACTGCAGTGTTGACCGAAATAATAGAGTTTGTGGAAAATGAAAATGAAAAGAACATAATTTTGCAACAAGAACTAGATGTGCCAAAAAAATATAAAAAAAAAGAAAAAGAAAAGAATAGTTTGGCCACGGCAAAAAAAAGCAGAAAAGAAAAGAAAAAAATCAACAAAAATGTCAGACAGTCTGACAAGTTGCTACGAAAACGTTAGACATTTTGACATTTTTGTCACAAATTTGCCAGACTAGATCTCTCGCGCTTAGTGGTTGGAAATTTTTTTTTGGAATCTGACGAGTTGAACGTTTACTATTTTTCATAAAATTGCTATCCTGGAGAATTTCAGCTAAATTCATTTCTCAAAAAAAAGAAAAGAAAAATTATGTAGAAAGAACAAGCTCAGAAGGAGAGAAAACAATTGGGAATTTTTTTTATATAGAAAAACTCATTCTTGAGGCTCGGTTAATCCTATCCTACGCTTTCCATGTGAAGTAAATGTCACAATAAAAGCAACAAAAATGAACTATTGGATGGCTTTTGACAGAAAATAGAAATAGTAATCTACTTGGAAGATAAACATACCTCAATAGCTAATCCTCGAGATGAGCAACCCTCTCTCTCTGATTTAACTTACATGGGGCTGTTGGAGTTGGATGGGTTCCAACATATGAAAAAATTATTTTGGAGTGCGACGAACGTTATCTGTGTGTTGAAAAAGTTTGAAAGTACATCGAACGTAATATATTGGAACATATATGATAAGCAAATATATGATTTGATTTTCATATGTTTGACTTTGACCATATATTAGAACATATATTGTAAGCAAATATAATTTTTATATGTTTGACTTTGACCATATATTTATGATTGAATCTTTCAACTTTTCATATAATTGGACTTCAAATATATGGCAAATCAATATATGATTAGATTTTTATATCTTTAATTTTGACCATAAATATATGATTAATAATATATATTGGGCTTCTATATATATATTTTTAATATATGGTAACCATAATCCATGCAAGGGTTTATAAAAGCACGGTCGGCTCTTCCTTTAGGCAAAGGAAGCACAGCTGCCTAGGACCCCACTTTTTAGGGACCCCGAAAATATGGGATACTAATTAGTATATAGGTATATATGTAATCATCAAATTTTACCTTTTTTTTCTTTGAAATGTCCGGACAAACTATATCTGACTGAAAAAAGAATAATATAAAAAATGATACAGGTGGCTTGGTAAAACGTGACAATCAATTAAGATCAGTTATCGCTTCTTTCTCTCCTCTCTTGTAGAAGTTATCGCACCGTCATCGCCTCTTCATCATTCCTGTTTTATATAAAGAGAAAAAAATGGAAAAGCCATGCTCTCTCGCTCTTTCTCT
Organism: Iris macrosiphon; assembly: GCA_036927795.1. Classification (NCBI taxonomy): domain Eukaryota; kingdom Viridiplantae; phylum Streptophyta; class Magnoliopsida; order Asparagales; family Iridaceae; genus Iris; species Iris macrosiphon. The sequence continues at coordinate 119,626 of JAYESA010000464.1, forward strand.
TTCTCTCATACAACTGCAAGCGCCTGCAGGGACGATACTCGTATATAGGTATATTTTCAAAAATATGTGATACTGGTATATAGGTATATTTTCAAAAATGGTCCCATATTTGAACTTTTGTCTAGGGCCTCCAAAAAAGGTATAAAAGGTTGATGCAAGTTGATGAATATCATATCAAGGTTACAACTTGGGAGAGGGAGAAAAAATTGACGGCTACATTGAAGGAAAGACGATGTCGGATAATTCTTCTCATCGTCTTTATTCTACGGAGTTTGTAATCGGTTTTCTGCATCCAAGTAGTTATGGTGATCCATTTTGGATCTATGAGAAGTCTGTAAGAAGTCGGTGTACTTTCTTATTCGAATAGTGGATGCTTTTCAATGTTGGACTCCGATCGTCCTGTGATTTTTTTCATCTGAATTTTTTACATATAAATTATTTTTGTCTGCGTTTTGTTTTTGTCTGATTTTGACGATTTGGTTTTCGTGTGCTTTTTTTAGTTCTCTCGTAACTTCTTGTTTTGGGAAAACGATTTTCGTATTTCGTTTCCAACGTGAGGTATCAGAACATTGGTTCTATTCGTATTGATACCAACATGGGCTTCATAGAATTATAGAAGCATAAACTGTGCCTTTTAGTTCCTCCTTAGAGCATCTCCAACTCTAAATCTATTGTGACTTTGGGAAAAAAAATGTTGCCATATTGGAATCACAAAATCTTATTTAAAAAAAATTCTACAATGTAATTGTCAAATAAATTAGAAAACTTATATGACAAAAGTTATAGATATAATATTTGACAAATCTTTCACCGTCATATCATTAATTATTAATAAAAAAAATTAAATAAAAAAATTTATTTTAAAAGTTGTAAATAAATATATTAATACTTAACACATTCATATTTTATTATTTTTGTGAATGTAGTTTTATCGTCAGATATCTCGCCTCATACCACATAGACAGTGTTGGAGATACTCTAATATAATAGAAATAATGATGTGATATGACAAGACTACTCTTACAGATTTTGTATGGTAGAGATTCATAAATAGTTGCCTTGCCTAGAAGGTCTAGGTATCCTATATTTGACAATTATCCTTGATCAAATCAAATCTTATTCCTAAACGGTTAAGTATGAGGACATTTCATGATGTAGTCATATGATATGATAATTATTTAATATTTCTAATTAAAAAAAATTTAATACTCGAATATCCATCTACATTTTTAACAATTTCGAGGTTCAAAATTTTTCGGACCAGATCATATATTTGTTGTGATTCCACTGAAACAATACCATGTTGGCAATTAATCTCTTTATTTATATGACTGTATTTTATAAATAATTTTTTGGGATGCTCAAAGTTGTCATCAGTCTTGTACTACAAAAATATTATTAAATAGCAATAGTTCTCAGCGACGGAAACTAATATGTCGCTGACTCAGCGACGAAAAAACGACGGAATAACGACTAAATTATTTATGTAAACCAAATATGTTATATTTCGTCAATATTTCGTCGCTAATCCGTCGTTGTTACTTCATCAACGGATTAGCGACGAAAAATCCGTCCCTGCGAAAACTTAAATTTTTTCAGCCAGTTTCATTTTCCTCTATTCTCTCTCTCTCTCTCTCTCTCTCTCTCCCCTACCCTTCTTCGGCGACCTCCTCCTCCACCGACTCTCTCCCCCTCTCCGGCGACCGCCTCCTCCACCGACCACCGACCCCTCTCCGGAAGCCCCTCCCCCTCACTCGTCATCTCCCCCTCCTCCTCCTCCTCCTCCTCCTTCACCTACCCCCTCCCCCTCTCCGGCGACCGCCTCTTCCACCGACCACCGACCCCTCTCCGTCAGCCACTCCCTATCACTCGCCCTCTCCTCCTCCTCCTTCATCGACCCCCTCCCCATCTCCGGCGACAAGCAGCCCCTCCCCCTCTCCGGCGAGCCCTCCTCCTCCTCCACCGCCCCCTCCTTCGCGGCGACCCCCTCCCTCTGTCAGTCTGTGGAGACCCCGACCCCGACCCGCCCCCTCCGACGACGACCCGCCCCCACTTCCTCCCTCTCCGGCGACTCGCCGCAACCCCTCTCCTCTCAGCTCCTCCTCCAGCTAAGGTAAACCCTAACCCTCATTGCAATTTTGTTAATTATTGCATTTGAATTTTGGGTGCTCCTCACATACAGATACAATACGTTGGACACGGACATGTACAGACGTGATACACTAGACACGGACCCGAACTATATCGACACAAACAAAAAATATTCATATAGTAGGCTTGGCAAGCTGTAGAACATAGCTCATGTTACAAGCAAAGTTCGCAGTATCGATATTGGAATTGGTATCGGACCATTTCTATGAGTATTTTTTAATCAGAATAAAAATAATTATTAATAAATTATTAACATTTTATAAATTCCTACAACTAAATTGCACATCAAACTTCTTTCTTGTAAAGAAGTAGTTCGATTGCATCGTTAGTTTGTTGTTCACCATTTTGTTAATTTCTTTCATGAACATAATCGTTGATTAGATTAGCTGTGATTACAATCTCACGTGATTATACCCGACAAATAATTATATTTTCACCGTAAGAACCAATAGAGTTATTGTCAATATAACTTCAACAGCAACATGTAGGTTGCACAAATACTGATCGTATCCGTGTCCATGCACACGAAATGACACTTCCTAGGTGATTATGTTGGATATGTCTCATGTATGTCTAGGCTCCAAGGAAACTAAAAACATGATTCAAACTTCAAAGTGAATCGGCATTGTCGTGATTTTACCGAACATAATTGTGAAATGAGAAAGTAGCATTCTTTGCAATAATTCAAACGTATCTATCGCATGTAAATTAGTCGACAACGGTGACTGCTATTTCATTCATTTTCAAAAGTACTAAGAAACAACACCGAAAATACTCAAAATTATGCATAAATGTATAACATATTGTTTGAATATATATGGTACATCTAGAAAATAATGAGTCGATACTTAGTTTACGGATCGTGGATGTACAATCGGCGACATAAGAGTAGGATTGGTTTGACAGATGATTTCAGGGCGGACATTGAGAAATTTCTCAAATACGCTAGTAGTCAACCTTATTTCATGGATGGGAGTCTCATCAAGTACCCTTGTGTCAAATGTCATAATATACCATTTAAAGAGGTGGATCTCATGAGGGAGCATCTCTACAAGAAGGGTTTCGTACCGAACTACAAGGAATGGACGACTCAAGAAGAACCTTTGACTCATCAATATCATTCCTCATTCAATACGGAGGTAGAAGAGTCCCACTCTCAGAGATAACTTTGAATATCGACCGCAAAACCTGGTGCGTGAGTTGGTGTTTGATGCGGCCGGTCCAAGTTTTGATCCAGATGATCCAAATTCTGATGCAATAGCATTCTATAATATGTTCAAGAATGTTGATACTCTGTTATACCCGGGTTGTGATTCTCATTCTGTCCTGTCAGTGGTGATACGGATGTTGAACCTCAAATCTGATTTTAACTTGCCGCGGGAATGATACGACCGGATAATTCAGTTTGTTAGAGAGTTGTTGCCAAAAGGATCAAAGGAGTTGCCTGAAAACTTTTTCAAGTCGAAGATGATGATACAGAAACTCGAATTAGGCTATGAAAAGATAAATTGTTATCGAAACGGTTGCATATTGTACTACAAGAAGAACAATGATAAAGATAGATGCATTTTCTGTCACGCGAACCGGTACAAGCCAATTCGGGATAAAGAAAAGTCAACTGTCCGAGCAAGGTTGCGTCCCTACAAGTACAAGCAGTTTTTACCGATTACAAATAGGCTGCAGAGGATGTATATGTCTGCAAATATAGCAGAACACATGACATGGCATTGCAAGGAACGAAAGATGGATGATGGAGAATTATCTCATCCTTCTGATGGAGAGGCATGAAAACATTTTGATCGGTGTCATCCTGAATTTGCTGCGGAGCCCAGAAATGTCCGGTTGGGTTTATGTTCTAATGGATTCACTCCTTTCGGACAGTCGGAATCTCAGTACTCTTGTTGGCTGGTGATTTTGACTTCTTACAATCTTCTACCATTTATGTGCATGAAGACTCCTTACATGTTCTTGACACTTATCATATCTGGTCTAAAAATTCAACGAAGAACATCGATATCTACTTGCAGCCATTGGTGGATGAGTTTAAACAATTATGGCAGTTCGGCGTTCAAACATATGATATATCGAAGGAGTAGAACTTTCTGTCACGCTCCAGTCCCAAAATATGTAGGACTAGAACACGTAAGCATGCCAGCCGCCTGTATATATGGCAACTCTAATATATGAAAACCATAATACAAGCGTACGCTGTATAATGAACAATAATTCACAAGTGGTATAACTAATCACAAGTCACAGGGTAATATCTAAATCTCATCCACAAAAATCACATATACATGAATAACCAATAACCAGGTAACTAGATCTCAATACAGAGTATCTAAAGAATGACAGTGGGATGGAAACAAATCCACTGCCGAAATAGAATATAAAAGGAACCAGATACACACCATATAAATACAACATCTAACCAACATGAGGCTCGAAGATCTCCTCAAAATATAAGTAGCCTGTCCGGATCTTCGCTCCCACGAATACTCAGGAACATCTACACCTGGAAAGGGACCAGGTCCTCAGAGGGACATAACAAGATACAGAAAAATAACATGACATGTATGTAAATACTGAATAAATAAATGGGGTGTGCTAACCATCTAAGTGAATGCAATTTAAAGACCTGGTAGTACGCATGGGAATGTGTAAGCTTGACATATGCTGATGTAATTCACCAATCGTCATGATCGGCTAGTATATGTGTCATATGCCCCCGGACACATGGGTAGCTCTACAATCGACCATCTGCGAGGAGCATGGTACGAAGGATAAAAGATTCAAGGAGGGGGTGTCCCATACGTCTACTAGTATCTTCCCCGCCCAATATAGATGTACAAGTCGTAAAAACGATGTGGACACCTCCTACTATGATGCAAGTCTCAATAAAATAAATAACTAAGCTACATACCGTTACACGTGTTGCTCACACTGATGGCCAGTCGCGCATGAGGCACGCGTCCCTACATGAACTCACTCTGTGACGTGTAATGATACGTGTCAAGGCCTGAAAAGTTATATCAATAACTTCACAACTTTTAGGTGGGTCTACTAGACACTAGGTCAGACACAAGTCCTAACGTCAACGCCTTCGTTGACTGCACCCGAGTTTTCTCGGACGTGCACATTTATATAATATTAAAATAAATAAACATGTAACTAATAATAACTGAATTTAAACATAAAACTAGGCAAGGTATACTTGCCTGGCAAGAGAGCTGCAAATATAACGTCCAGATGTCAAATACCAAAAGTCAAAAACTATGGCCTCAGAATAAATGTCTCCGGATGCTGAAATAAACATCACTAACAGTCTCAAAAAATATCAAATAGCTAGAAACGCCTGTCCTTAAGTCAAATTTGGACACAGGGGCAAAAACGACAGTTTCCGGTCAAAGCGGGGTCCACATGTGGGCCGCTTTGCACCGAAAAACATGTCAGGGTCAAAGGTCTCCAAATTCGCCAAACTTAGTGTCAACAAGTCCAGAACATCGATATGAACCCAACGGAATGTCCAGAATGTAATTCCGATGAGCCGGTCACAAAATTGTGCGTCAAGTGGAGCCTGTGGGGCCCACGATACGGGATTTTGTCAACGTTCTCAGAATCGAACCAAACTTGGATCACAGGACCAGCGTATTGCTACGAGTTCGATGGCGCAAGTTTCATTTCGATCTGACGTGTGTACACAAAGTTACAGCATGTTCCAGAACAGGCGGATACGGGACGTTGTCGGCGGATACGCGTTGATTCCGGTGTGCACGCACATTCGAATCAACTTCTGCGAAATTCTGCACGTCCGTATCAACGGTGCGCACATTTCGGTGAAGACCGCGTGCGACCAAGTCGTCCCGTTTGGCGGGACGTACTCAGTTCCGGGATAAATTGGGGTATTATTATTCCTGTTTTTGGATCGCTTGTCGCGATCGTCACAGGACGCGATGCACTGAGCGGGTCGCACGGACATTGAGAGGGTTACATAGCCTACGTGTCACAACTGACGGAATAAAAAATAGAACAACGAGGAGAGAGAACAGGTTACCTGAACAGGGCTCCGTAGAAACTGAATTTCCCGTGTCCGGGAAGAGATGCGACACGACGCTGATCGTGTCCAGGCTGCTGTGCTGTGTCCTGGTCACTGTGTCCGGTCAGAGTTCAGCGGGGACTCACCGAGACTTCGCCGTGGCGGCTCAGGGCATCGCCGGAGGAAGACATGTGGTGGTGATGGGTGGTGGACATGGTGGTTTGAGGTGCTGCTCGGGATCGTGGGGGAGGAAGTCAGGGAGGAGGTCGGGTGGAGCTGGGGAGTCGTCAGGCGGAGGGCGGCTGGGCGCTAGCCGGACGGGGAGTGGCCGAGGAGGTGGAGGTCGAGGGGGTCGGGGAAAGGGGCTCGGGGGGGAAAGGAGAAGATGAGGAGGAGGAGGAGCTGGGGAGGTCGAGGGGTCGCCTGGGGGGGTTGTCGGGAAGTGAGTGACGAGCTCAGGGAGGAGGTCGGGAAGGAGGGAGGGTGGCTAGGGCAGAGTGGAGGAGGAGGAGGATCTGCCGCGTCGTAGGGGAGGCGGAGGTCGGGGGGGCGATGCTGGCGGAGAGGAAAAGGGAGCTCGGGGAGTGGCGGTGGTGGTGGTAACCGACGGAGGGGGGGGGGAGAAGAGGAAGGGCGGAGGAGGTCGAGGGGTCGGCACGGCCATGGGGAGGCGGTGGTGAGATGGTGGAGGGGAAAGAGAACTCGGGGGAGAAGGGCTCGGGGTGGCTGGGAGAGGGGAGAGGTCGAGGCCGGCGCGAGGGGGGGGCAGAGTTGCTTCGGCGGGGGGGAGGGCTCGCCGCGGGGGAGGGGAGGCGAGGCTGCTCCGGCGATGGGGTGGCTCGCCGCTCCGGCGATGGGGGGGTAGCCTGCGGCTGGGTAGGGTTAGGGATTTTGATTTTGATTTTCTTTTAAATTTTTTTTATAGAAAAATAAATAGATATTTTAAGTAAAATATCTAAAGATATTTTACAGGATATTTACAGGATATTTTCGGGATATTTTCGGGTGGGTCCCGCCACCAAATGGACGGTGCAGGTTCACCGGCCAATGAGGAGGCGACACCTCGCAGGAAAATTTGCAGAAAAGTCCCTGTAATTTCATAAATTGCATAATGGTCCTATTTTGGGAAATTGCGCAATTACGAAATTGTCTGGAAAAAATACCCGATTCCTGAAAATGCTAAAATTCACAGAATTGAAGGGGAAAGCTGTGTGAGGGTCCTGAGGGGGTGGGGGTGAGTCTGGGCAGGGGCTGGGCTGTAACGACCCGCTCCGCTCAACCCGGAGGGCCGATTCAAACGGCACAAATATAGCTATTCAACCCGCCTTGCTCAACGAGATGGCTCGTTCGATGCAAAGGCATTCATGTTGGGATCTTCAATGGAGACAGACTTAGGCTATCAGAGGCGCGTCCGGAGTCTCGCTCGACCGATGCGATACATCGCTAAGGTGGGTGGCCACGGTGAACCTGTCTCTACTTAGCTGCACACTAAGAAAATGAATATTACATGCTAGTTTACAGGCGATAACCTTTGCATGCTAATAAAAGAGATGAACGCACATAGCTAAGGGGATAACCCCGCCTTATCATTGTATAGAACATGGAGATTTTACTTGCTATTTGCGTAGTCGGGATTGTTGAGTTGGAATGTGGTATTTCCTTCATATATGCTATAAAGTAGTGTGAGTTTATACTGAGGCGTTGCACCGTACGGAACACAACACGGGATGGAGTAAAATCATGTTGCATGCATAGACGAGGAAGGCTATCAAGTAGTCGTTCCGAGTCAGGAGATGGAAGGAAAGGAAGGTACTCGGGATATGCAGATCACCGAGGCAGTCTCAAATCTGAGAGCTGCGTAAGGAAGAAAAGATCCGAGTGTAGTCCTCGGCTAAGATAGATCCGAGAGTTGTCCTCGGCTAGGAATGGAATGTAGGGGAGTAGTTGCATGGTCACGGACAACTGGTTGCGCATCAGGTTGAGAGAGTCCTCGACACGATTGCTGAGGCATCCGAATCGTGTCAACCCGGGAGGACAGTGCCAGTGTAGTCCTGGCAATAGGCTAGCTGATGACTAGCGGGCGAGGGCGAGACATCCAGCAAGGCTTGCTACCGACCTGGATGGGCGTCGACTCGTTAGACGGCTAGGAGGCCCAGCAAGGCTAGCAACCAAGCTGGGAAGACGGCCGTCCATCGTAGATTATGTCCAATATGGCTAGCAGAGCCAGTGACCTTCATATAGATAAGTCATGTTTGCATAGCGGCTATCCGCATTGAGAAAAGGAGAAACGGGAAGGAGTGCGTTTGCATGATAATTTGCATAAGTAGAATGGATGCACGGTATCACACATAGTTCTAGTAAAATGGGTCTTGTGAGGCAGAGGCACGACATAACACTTGGGTTTCATAGTTGCTTCATGTTATTCCGTAGATCATTGTTTATATTGCTGCATATGACAGGGAAGGCCGAATGGTAAGAAATGGTAAGGCGAACTCAATTGTTCATTATTTTGACACTCTTGAGTTGACACGGAGATTACTTTCTTTATATTGCCATGTAACTGATCCTAAGGCAAAAGAATAGAAAGACAACAAAATCAGTCGGTGCACATAACTAATGAACGTGCTTGTTTTGTGGCGTGGGCGAGAGGCCTCCCCACCAGTGCATTCAATGTACTGATACCCAACCAGTCTGCATGCAGGGTGCAGGGGGAACTCGTACGGATTCGGAGATCACTTAACGCAATGGGGCGCCGGACCGCACTTGGCGTCTTGGAGCATGGCGCACAGACCTGGAGCTCACATATACGGGACATAATGTATGGGAACATCATCATCCAGATCATTTGTATTGGTTCTAAGCCTAAGGGCATACTCATTGTAAGAGAGAGAGAGAGCATGAGCGGTTTGTAATCTCGGCCTAGCGCCGCTTGTAATCTTTACTTCATATCAATAAAGAGCTTGATTTGGATTCAATACTTGTGTTCATTTATGTCTCTGCTTTGTCGACTCTGTGAACTAGTTATCAATGGCCGTTTCGGTATTTGCCTTGCACGGGCGCAACCCCAGGATCGCGCGGCATCGCGTCCCGATGGAAACGTACGTCCCGCGGGAGCGCTGGCGCGGTGATTCGCGCCTAGCGGGGACGGCCTATTCCGACGGGAGATCGGGGCATGACAGCCTGGTTTTCTTGGGTGATACGGGCCACCGTATTAATTAATTAATAAATACTGCGTACGGTGTTCTCTAATTATTTAGAGACAGGTAGGGTCATAATTTCAGCACGGTGTCAATACACTAAATGTAGTATACTCAGTGTAGAAAATTAAAGTATTTTTGTCTGGGCAAAACAGGTGCATGTTGGGCCTCTAATGTCTGTTGGAACAGAGATGGGTACAGGTCTGGGAATTTAAATACGTATGTTTGTAACGATATTTGTGCGTCTAAAACGAGGCTCAAAACAGAGTATCTGGGAGTTGCACCAAGTGCAGGAAAATAGACTAGCATGTTTATGAGAGGTATGTGAACTTTGTTCGGGGATAACAGTCAAGGTAAAGCTCCAAATAATTCGGTGATGGACAGGTGCACAAATCAACAGGATATGTAAGCAAAATAAATTAAAATATTGTCATAAATCCTAAATTGTTAAAAATAATCCTAAAAATGCTGAAATCTGGTCGAGGGGGTTACAATCTACCCAACTTATAAAAATTTCGTCCTCGAAATTAAAACTAAGCCACGGTAGAAGTCAAAGACGGCATAAGATATAATTTAACAAAGTAATTTATATCTTGGTTTACGAATGGGCTCGAAAAACGTTTACGCATGTCATTCACACGTTCCCAAGTAGATTCTCCTGGTGCGCCATGCTTCCATGCCACGCGGACCAAGGAAATAGACTGATTCCTCAATACTTTTTCTCGATGATCAAGGATTTCTACGGGTTGCTCTTGATACGACATGCTCGGCCTAATGGTGATCTCCGAATGGTTGAGAACATGACTGCTGTCTGTCACATATCGCCTGAGTTGCAATACGTGGAATACTTCCAGTACTCCCTCAAATGAAGGTGGTAGCGCAAGTTGATATGCCACTACTCCTACTCTTTCCAGTACGTCAATGGTCCAACATACCTTGGACTCAATCATGCTGCGTCCTCCGAATCGAATGGTGTCTCTATTAGGTGGTATCCTCAAGATGACATGATCGTCCTCTTTGAATTCCAAGGGACGATGATGACGGTCTGCCTACTGCTTCTGTCTGTCTTGCACTGCTCGCAAGTGTCCTTGTATTTACTTAACTGTCTCTACGGTGTTGACCACCAACTCTGGTCACGCGAATCCTTGTCTCGTGAAATGCTGACTGGTATGCCGTGCAATCTTATAATTTGTCTCATATATAAGTTAGCTAAAGCTTCTGCAGGCTGGCCAACTCTAAAGGTAAGAAATGTGCTAACTTGGTGAGTCGGTCCATAGGAAGTCTTAATCCTTACAAGTCAACCTAGTCATAGGTGCTGCTATCCATTCAGGAGTCAATCAATTGTTCATCCAGGTAAAATCCATTTAGACCTCTGACAGCAAAATGATACTTTCTTCATTGTAACACTTGAGTTCTGAACTTGACCCAAGTTACGAGGCAAAAATTTTATGCTGTCATAGGGATGCACTTATCAGGAACGCAATAAAATGTAGGTAGGTAGCAAAGGGTCATCTAAAGGTAGCACAATTTATATACTTAAATCAAGTCTAATAATAGGGTTTGGTAATTACCCAAGAAACAAACAGAAATGGCTACAGAAACAGTACACTTTGTATTTATACTAAGTACGAGATTTCGTCTTTCCAAAATAAGGGAAGACGGAAAACAATAATCAAGAGTTCAAGGGGGAGGTAATAGATTAGAAGTGTGGGGATCAAGGCGTTTAAAGAATTCAAGGGAAATTGTCAAGCAGTTGTGGATTAAAATCCTATTTTGGTAATTCCTTTTCACATGCTCGTATCATCACAGTCATGTAGTTGATACGATATGCTCAGACATATCTAGCGGACAAGTACATCCGTCTACTAATCACTATATATCTCAATCCACGTAAAGTAGTTATGCGAAGGACGAACCAAGTGCACTATGGTTGATCAAACCGTAATACACTGATTCTGAAATTTATTAGTGTAGTACTCCAATAATACATATATCATGAACAAGCTTGATAAAGAATAAGCTTGCAAAACTAGGCTATATTAGCAGTATAAGTCAAAGGTAGTATAGTAAATATAAGTACGCTAGATTATGATATGAGAAATTATAAAACAATTCAAATTCACAAAAGACAAGACTCTACAATCTCTACAGTTATTGTTCTAATTCCTAGTCTAAGATGCTAGTTTGACCAAAAAGAGGTATGGCCTCTAAGTTCTACAATCTTAATATACACTATAGGTTGTCTGCCTAAAATAGTGACTTCAAGAAAGTACGCGTAAAGTAGGGGTTCGAGGTTGTCTGCGTAAAGCAGAGATAAAATAATTTGGCGTAACGCATGGCTTCAGAGCTATCCGCGTAAAACAGAGAAGCGTAAGGTAGAGCTTCAGAGCTGTCCGCGTAAAAAGTCTGTGCATAAATATCTTCTGCGTAAATTCTAGCATTCGTTGCAGCGTAAAGTTGTACAAGAAACTCATGAGTTTGTCAGTCAAAATTAGTGAATCCTGATATCTTACAAAAGTACTTGAACAACGATCGAGTGGACGGTTTGTGATGATGATTTGCACGGAGTCCCAGGTTATCGTTTAGTGACTTTATTGGATACAAGTCATACACGCTTGAGGTGAGACAAAATCAGATATCCTGTCAAAAGCTGTCTCTTTTTGCACAGGGCTCGAGGCGTATCTCTGCCTTTAATGCACAAGATTTGGTCATGCCTGGGGAAAGCTAAGGCTGTAACAATACGCTCACATCCTATCCTTATGTTTTACGCCTAATCAGGTTACTCTACGCTGGTTATCTATTTATTCAAGAATCATCAAGTTTACGCAGGGCAGTTACCTACGTGGCTTGCATGACGCAGGATAAGGAAGACTAAGGGATCGTGGGTAGAGGTTGTCATAATTGCGGCGTAAAGGAGACAATCTCCTGCATAATTTGGTTTTTACGCCAACAGGAAAGTCATTTGGCTTTTACGCCAACTAGGCAGTTGTTTGGTTCTTATGCCAACAACGGTCAAATGGGTTTTGCGCCAACAAGGGTAAAGGGTCTCTGGCGTAAAACTCTAGTTATCCAACATAGGATGAGGTTTCAGTCATAGTATTCAACCTTGGATTTCTATTGGTTCCTTAAGACTAGGGTCAATACTATGGTAAATTCTCTAACTAATCCTACTAGGGTTTATACTATTCTCAAGTCATACATAAATACGTCAAGGGACAATGGTAAGTTAATCTATAGGTAGTGATGCTAGGGTTCATTAGGTAGTATGGAAGGCTAGGGTTCATTTAGTAGTCTGAATTTAATAATGTGTCAATGCCCTAGTTGTGTTCTAAGTAGGATTATTACCCTAGGTATCATTCTATCAACAGGGATGTCTATAATCTAGCAGGGGCTATACTCGAGGAATTATCAGGGAAGCACATAAATCAAGCATGATACAATTTTGTAAGTAGGACAGACTGGAAGGAAGATAAGTCATAGTCAATTATGGATGAGATCCTATACTCTAATCCTAGGTGCAGGCTTGCTCGGTACAGTAACGTAACCGAGACAATATGCTCTGACCTGCATGGACCACCACTAAAAACATGTCACGTCCCAGTCCCAAAATACGTAGGACTAGGACACATAAGCATGCCAGCCGCCTGTATATATGGCAACTCCAATATATGGAAACCATAATACAAGCGTACGCTGTATAATGAACAATAATTCACAAGTGGTATAACTAATCACAAGTCACAGGGTAATATCTAAATCTCATCCACAGAAATCACATATACATGAATAACCAATAACCAGGTAACTAGATCTCAATACAGAGTATCTAAAGAATGACAGTCGGATGGAAACAAATCCATTGCCGAAATAGAATATAAAAGGAACCAGATACACACCATATAAATACAACATCTAACCAACACGAGGCTCGAAGATCTCCTCGAAATATAAGTAGCCTGTCCGAATCTTCGCTCCCACGAATACTCAGGAACATCTACACCTGGAAAGGGACCAGGTCCTCAGAGGGACATAACAAGATACAGAAAAATAATATGCCATGTATGTAAATACTGAATAAATAAATGGGGTGTGCTAACCATCTAAGTGAATGCAATTTAAAGACCTGGTAGTACGCATGGGAATGTGTAAGCTTGACATATGCTGACGTAATTCACCAATCGTCATGACCGGCTAGTATATGTGTCATATGCCCCCGGACACACGGGTAGCTCTGCAATCGACCATCTCCGAGGAGCATGGTACGAAGGATAAAAGACTCAAGGAGGGGGGTGTCCCATACGTCTACTAGTATCTTCCCCGTCCAATATAGATGTACAAGTCGTAAAAATGACGTGGACACCTCCTAATATGATGCAAGTCTCAATAAAATAAATAACTAAGCTACATACCGTTACACGTGTTGCTCACACTGATGGCCAGTCGCGCATGAGGCACGCGTCCCTACATGAACTCACTCTGTGACGTGTAATGATACGTGTCAAGGCCTGAAAAGTTATATCAATAACTTTACAACTTTTAGGTGGGTCTACTAGACACTAGGTCAGACACAACACCTAACGTCAACGCCTTCGTTGACTGCACCCAAGTTTTCTCGGACGCGCACATTTATATAATATTAAAATAAATAAACATGTAACTAATAATAACTAAATTTAAACAGTAAAACTAGGCAAGATATACTTGCCTGGCAAGAGAGCTGTAAATATAACGTCCAGATGTCAAATGCCAAAATTCAGAAACTATAGCCTCAGAATAAATATCTCCGGATGCTGAAATAAATATCACTAACAGTCTCAGAAAATATCAAATAGCTAGAAATGCCTGTCCTTAAGTCCAATTTGGACACAGGGGCAAAAATGACAGTTTTCGGTCAAAGCGGGGTCCACATGTGGGCCGCTTTGCACCGAAAAACGTGTCAGGGTCAAAAGTCACCAAATTCGCCAAACTTAGTGTCAACAAGTCCAGAACATCGATACGAACCCAACGGAATGTCCAGAATTGAAATCCGATAAGCCGGTCACAAAATCGTCCGTCAAGTGGAGCCTGTGGGGCCCACGATACGGAATTTTGTCAACGTTCTCAGAATCGAACCAAACTTGGATCACAGGACCAACGTATTGCTACGAGTCCGATGGCGCAAGTTTCGTTTCGATCCGACGTGTGTACACAATGTTACAGCGTGTTCCAGAACAGGCGAATACGGGACGTTGTCGGCGGATACGCGTTGATTCCGGTGTGCACGCACATCCGAATCAACTTCTGCGAAATCTCGCACGTCCGTATCAACGGCGCGCACATTTCGGTGAAGACCGCGTGCGACCAAGTCGTCCCGTTTGGCGGGGCGTACTCAGTTCCGGGGTGAATCGGGGTATTATTTTTCCTATTTTTGGATCGCTTGTCGCGATCGTCACAGGACGCGATGCACCGAGCCGGTCGCACGGGCATCGAGAGGGTTACATAGCCTACGTGTCACAACTGACGGAATAAAAAACGGAACAACGAGGAGAGAGAACAGGTTACCTGAACAGGGCTCCGTAGAAACTGAAATTCCCGTGTCCGGGAAGAGATGCGACACGACGCTGATCGTGTCCGGGCTGCTGTGCTGTGTCCTGGTCACTGTGTCAGGTCAGAGTTCAGCGGGGACTCGTCGAGGCTTCTCCGTGGCGGCTCAGGGCGTCGTCGGAGGAAGACATGTGGTGGTGATGGGTGGTGGACATGGTGGTTTGAGGTGCTGCTCGGGATCGTGGAGGAGGAAGTCAGGGAGGAGGTCGGGTGGAGCTGGGGAGTCGTCAGGCGGAGGGCGGCTGGGCGCTGGCCGGACGGGGAGTGGCCGAGGAGGTGGAGGTCGAGGGGGTCGGGGAAAGGGGGTCGGGGGGGAAAGGAGAAAAGGAGGAGGAGGAGCTGGGGAGACCGAGGGGTCGCCTGGGGGGGTTGTCGGGAAGTGAGTGACGAGCTCAGGGAGGAGGTCGAGAAGGAGGGAGGGTGGCTAGGGCAGAGTGGAGGAGGAGGAGGAGCTGTCGCGTCGTGGGGGAGGCGGAGGTCGGGGGGAGGCGATGCTTGCGGAGAGGAAAAGGGAGCTCGGGGAGTGGCGGTGGTGGTGGTAACCGACGGGGGGGGGAAGAGGAAGGGCTGAGGTGGTCGAGGAGTCGGCACGGCCATGGGGAGGCGGTGGTGAGATGGTGGAGGTGGTAGAAGGGAAAGAGAACTCGGGGGAGAAGGGCTCGGGGTGGCTGGGAGAGGGGAGAGGTCGAGGCCGGCGCGGGGGGGGGGGGGGTGGCAGAGTTGCTTCGGGGGGGGGGGGGGGCTCGCCGCGGGGGAGGGGAGGCGAGGTTGCTCCGGCGATGGGGGGGCTCTCCGCTCCGGCGATGGGGGGGTAGCCAGCGGCTGCGTAGGGTTAGGGATTTTGATTTTGATTTTCTTTTAAATTTCTTTTATAGAAAAATAAATAGATATTTTAAGTAAAATATCTAAAGATATTTTACAGGATATTTACAGGATATTTTCGGGATATTTTCGGGTGGGTCCCGCCTCCAAATGGACGGTGCAGGTTCACCGGCCAATGAGGAGGCGACACCTCACAGGAAAATTTGTAGAAAAGTCCCTATAATTTCATAAATTGCATAATGGTCCTATTTTGGGAAATTGCACAATTACAAAATTGTCTGAAAAAAATACCCGATTCCTGAAAATGCTAAAATTCACAGAATTAAAGGGGAAAGCTGTGTGAGGGTCCTGAGGGGGTGGGGGTGAGTCTGGGCAGGGGCTGGGCCTGGTTTTCTTGGGTGATACGGGCCACCGTATTAATTAATTAATAAATACTGCGCACGGTGTTCTCTAATTATTTAGAGACATGTAGGGTCATAATTTCAGCACGGTGTCAATACACTAAATGTAGTATACTCAGTGTAGAAAATTAACGTATTTTTGTCTGGGCAAAACAGGTCCATGTTGGGCCTCTAATGTCTGTTGGAACAGAGATGGGTACAGGTCTGGGAATTTAAATACGTACGTTTGTAACGATATTTGTGCGTCTAAAACGAGGCTCAAAACAGAGTATCTGGGAGTTGCACCAAGTGCAGGAAAATAGACTAGCATGTCTATGAGAGGTATGTAAACTTTGTTCGAGGATAACAGTCATGGTAAAGCTCCAAATAATTCGGTGATGGACAGGTGCACAAATCAACATGATATGTAAGCAAAATAAATTAAAATATTGCCATAAATCCTAAATTGTTAAAAATAATCCTAAAAATGCTGAAATCTGGTCGAGGGGGTTTACACTTTCAGATGAGAGCGTCACTCATGTGGACCATCAATAATTTTCCAGCATATGGGATGTTATCGGGGTGGAGTACTCATGTACTTTGTCTTGTCTGATATGTATGGGAAAGAGTAAGGCATTTCGTCTCCAGAATGGCGGAAAAGCATACTTTTTGATTGTTATCGTCATTTCCTTCATGTGTCGCATCCGTGGAGAAGGAACAGAGATGGTTTAAGAGTAGGTAAACATGAACTATCTCCTCCCCCGTTAAGACTGGCAGAAGACCAAGTTTGGAAAGAGGTAGATGGATTGCCGACTGTGATGGAAGATCTGATATCGGCCCTGCATTTTAAAGGGTTCGAACATAGACATAATTTGACGAAGCAGAGTATCTTTTGGGATTTACCTTATTGGAAGGATAATATCATAAGACATAATCTTGATGTTATGCATATCGAAAAAAATATTCGACAACAGCTTCAATACGGTGATGGATATCAAGGAAAAAACAAAAGATAATTTTTCAAAGCAAGATTTGACTTGAAAATTATTGCAGGCGTTCAGATTTGCACCTAAAACGAAGTACAAACGGTAATTGGGTCAATCCTCCAGCGCTATTTACATTGAGTAGGGAGGAAAATTTGATAATATGCAACTGGATTTCAAAGTTGAGATTTTCTGTCGGCTACGTGTCAAATCTGGCAAGATGTGTCAATCTCAACGAACGCAAGCTGACAGGGATGAAGAGTTATGATTGCCATGTGTTCATGGAGAGGTTACTATCTATTGCTCTGAGAGAGATGTTGCCTCATCAAGTATGGACTCCGCTGGCCGAATTATCTATATTCTTTAGAGATTTGTGTTCAAGCAAGTTGAGGTTGCAGCATTTAATAGAACTTGAGGAGAAGATTGTATTGAAATTGTGTAAATTAGAAAGGGTACAACCCCCCAATTTTTTTATAGTATGGAGCATTTGCCGATTCATCTTACATATGAAGCACGTGTCGGTGCTCCCGTCCATTATCAATGGATGTATCCATTTGAGAGGTATAAATTGATTAGTTTATACTATTAAACTCTTTACTCAAATAATTCTAATATTCAATATATTATATGTATCTACATCACCTAAAGAAAAAGTGGGCAATAAGGCTCATGTAGAAGCTTCGATATGCGAAGCATATATCATTGAGGAGGTTTTAAACTTCTGCTCCATCTACTTTGATACTTGTCACGACCCGCACCCGAAAATCGGGCATGAGTCGTGGGTAAGTCCAGCCTACGCCGCAGAATCGACGGTAGAACGCTGTAAAGGTTCGTTCTAGGTCACAATATCTATCTCACTAAACCTGTCAATATCCTTTCCAAAAGGAGGGCAACCACGCACTATATATAATCTTTCAATCACAATAACTAGGGGAAGAGTAAAAGCACGATATGATAGCACAAGGAAACAAGAACCAAAGAGAGCAATACAATATCCAAAATACAGTCCAAGTCTACAGTCTACAACATCACAGCAGCAAAATAATAATACAGTACAGTCATCCAAAATATCAACTGGGAACAACCCAGGAAAAACTCACCTAGCTAACTAGGGCGCTAAAGGCGTCTCCTCGACGGGCTCCTCCTCAGTCTCGGGGTCACAGCACTCCTCGATGCACGACCCATAGAATATCGGGCAATAATCCTCAGGATCCTCTGGAAAAAATATGCCTAGTCAGGACTGGAGCGAAGTACATAACTCTGAAAGCAACTCCAAATACATGGTAAGGTATATATGACGAGCAATAGAAAAGTATACAAGATGCACAGGAAATAAATATATGTTGGAGCAGAATAAGTAGCTGCAAAATAAACTGGAGAACAATACAAGTAGAGAAGTAACTGTATGTGAGAAAACATGAATACTAGCTAAGTGCCTTGAGCACAAGTTCGTTATGTGATCGGCTTAGGTTGCACATGAAAAATACTACGATAACTCCGTTATGTGTGAGTTGCATAACCGACATACACATGAATACTGTTTGGCTTTGATCACATAACCAACTCCTACTCCCCTCTCCCACTAATACTCTTGGATCCAACCACGACACGCTACGTACATGATAAGTAGCTCGCGCACATGAAGGCGAAAGCACAAGAAGCACATGATAGCACATGAGAATCAATACCCGAAGCACATGATGAAATACACGTGATAGAGTACCCGCTGAACACGGTAAGGGGGATAGCATCTCATGACGGGATCCACTAGTACCAGCTCGTGTAACAATGTGTCAGAATCAAGTATTACAGTTCTAGAACAGGTGATATAAACGCTATCATGAAATAAAAACTATCAGAGGTAGGTACTCGCCTGACGTCCTGAGCAACTGATGAGGATCTAGTTCCGGACTGGTGTCGCAAGAAGCTATTACGAAAAGCAAGATTAAACAGGGTTCTATGGATTTAAACTGATATAAAATAATTAAAAACAGGCTTCTAGGGTTATTCTAGGTCAAACGGGTCAAACCGGTGAAATTCGGATCAAAAAGTCAACCTGAGGTCCAAAAAGTCAACTCTAGGTCAAAACTAGGTCAAACATTGACTTTTACGGTCAACGAGGACAATTATGGTCAAGGCTAGGTCAAACTAGGGTGCCCCTAAAATTCTAGGTCAAAACTAGCTCGTTAAGCTAGTAAACCCTCAAACTCGCCTCCTCGAGATACCGAGATACCCTCGGTATCCGATACCTCGACCTAGGCCACGCACCCCGCCTATACCCGCTAAAACCTATGCTAGCACGCATAAATATATACACATATACATATAAAAATCACTCCAATACTATTCCTAGGCAAACACTCAAAAACCCTGCTCGAAACTCAATACCTTGGATATCTCAAGGTATTGAGATACCTTGGTATCTCAAGGTATTGAGATATCGCTCTAATACCCCTCTAACTACCCCTCTAGTTAGCTATTTACATATAGATATATACCTAGTTACTAATCTAGGCTAGAATATATATATCTAACACATATATATACATACCTACGTATCTATATATATACCTATTCACACATACACACATATACCCATATATATACCCAAACTCATATATATGTATATATCTAGATCTAGATATCTAAACTATCTATCTAGCTATATGTATATATACCTATACATATAGATAGATAAGTATATCCATCTATCTACCTATCTAATATCTATATATCTATCTATCAATCTACCTATCTATCTAGTATCTATCTATCTAACTATTTATCTAAAATCTATCTATCTAACTATCTATCAATCTATATATCAATTTATCTATCTATTTATCTATTCCTAAACCCCTCTCACGCTCGCTACTGCGAATGCTGCTGCTGCTGCTTACACTGCTGCTGCTGCTTATACTGCGAATGCTTCTACTGCTTATACTGCTGCTGCTGCTTATACTGCTGCTGCTTATACTGCTACTGCTGCTGCTGTGCAGTGCGCAGTAGCGTACTGCTTCCCTGCACGCTGCACGTTGTCCTCCCTCCTCGCTGCACGCCTCACACACACACGACCACACACACACAATACACAAGGACACACACATATATACACACACATATATATATATATATATAGAGAGAGAGAGAGAGAGAGAATAAGGTATGTGAGATGGCACCTCATCTTAAAAACAAAGGTGGCGGTGACGTGGCACAATCTCAACCACACAAACGAGGGGAGGGGGTTAAGTGCAAATTGCCAATTATGAAATGTGTGGTTGAGATTGTGCCACGTCACCGCCACCCTTGTTTTTAGAGTGAGGTGCCATCTCACCTCCCTTATTCTCTCTCTCTCTCTCTCTCTCTCTCTATATATATATATATATATATATATATATATATATATATATATATATATATATATATACACACACACACACATATATATATATACACACACACACACTAATACATATATACTTACACACACCCATATACACTTATGTATATAAATACACACACACACAAACATACATATACACGCACATATTTATATATATACATACACACTTATCCATATATATATATATATACACACACAAACTCACTCATATATATATATATATATATATATATATATATATATATATATATATATGTGTGTGTATACACAAGCACTCACACTAATACACATACACACAAACACAAATATAGGTACATACACACACATATATATAATTAACATATATATATATATATATATATATATATATATATATATATATATATATATAGACACAAAAATACAAACACCAAACACAACACAACACTACGCTCACAACACACCACCAACACGCGCACAACCACCCCTACACGCACAAACACATAAATATATATAAATTATAACCCGAGAACTCTAGCACACACTTCCCGAAGCTAATCCAACGCGCGCACAAGCCCGAAACTAGGAAACCAAGTCGAAATGGCCGTTCAGTCATTTCGACGAACACGCGGTGTGCGGTTCAGAAAATCTCCTGAAACGCACACCAAACCAACTCGGAATCGGCCCAAAATTTATCCACGGGTTCTAAACGATGTCTAGATCCTAGAAAAAATGCTAACTCATCGATTCTAGGCCCGTGGCAAAAATGCGGACGCACTTAGAACCGGCGACGACGAAAATCCCGAAAACGCCCGAAACGCTCGTTTCTCCGCGACACGACTTCACGTGTCCGAACGGAGACACGCACTAACCCTCAAGACACCCGACAACGTCTACCTAGGTCCATATAACCTAGGACATCACCCAAAATTGGGCCAATTTCGGATTCCACCCGAAATTGACACAAAATATAGTGTCAAAGTCTCCAAACACAACCAAACTTGTTCCAACTTCCTCCCACGGGTAGGCTTAGAGTCTAAGAAGGTTCTAAACCACTAATTACACTACATAAGAGTAATTAGTAAGAGAAAAGTTAGGTTTTACCTCTTAGGAGTTGGAATCCCAAGGCCAAAGTCTCCAATTCACTTGAAATCACCTCCCTCAAGCTCCAAGCCTCCAAATCTAGCCTCCACACTAAGTCTAGGCTCTAAACACCTAGGTTGGGGAAAAAATGTAGGATTAGGGTTCACACAAAAGTAAGAGATGGAAGAAGGAGAGAAGGAAATGGGAATACTTACTTGAAGTGGAAAAATTGGAAGAAGAAAGGAAGAAGAAAGAGTGGAGAGAAGAAGAAGAATGAAGAAGAAGAAGTGAATGAATGATGGGGGGGCTGCTGTGATTTCGGGTAGGAAAGAATATAGGGCCGGCCACACCATGATAAAGGGTTTCCTAAGTCTCCAAAAGACCAAAATGCCCTCCCTAACTTGGGTTTTGGGTTTCGGGTTCCAAAAGCACTCAAACTAACTCCCAATCTCTCCAACTAACCCACTAAAAATATAATAAATATTCTAAACCCAAAAATAGGTCTCACAAGGGTGTGGGTTGGGTCGGACATGGGTCCACTAGGGTCTGACACGGGTCCAGGCTAGCCAAAACCCTAAAACAATCAAATAAAAATAATACAATCACTAATTAATATAAATATAATTAATTATATACCATACACAATTTACCAAATAAAAAAAATAACCCTATTTTCTAGAATTGGGCAGTGACAACACTCATGTCAGAACAAATCGCAATAGAGCCCCAAGGAATGATGACGGTTGGGTTGATAAAACGAATAGTATAATCCGCACTATCTTCAATATGGGAGGCAAGCCTACAAGTGCTACTAAAGTACGGGGGTTGGAAGACGATGAGTTTGAAGCCGCTCATTGGTATATATTGTTAAATAGTGATCTTGAGAAGATGCTAGATATTGAGAAGTAAGCGACACATCTTTGCTACATATTTGAATTATGTATATGCTTGGAAAAAAAGTGCTCTAACTATTCTCCTTACTATCATAGTACTTTTAGAGCTGAGGTAAAAATGGAGAGACCTATTATTAATGATGATGATCTTGCTAGAGAGCTTGATACAAAATTTTCATCGTGGTTCCATAATTATGTACGGATCCTAAACATTAAGCATTCTAAATTTAGCATTCCGACCAATCTTTATCTAATGTTTATATGATACGCGATGTTTCAGGTTTTTTGTCCTGGTACAGAGTTACAGAATGAACGACTTCGAGCATTAGCTATCGGACCAAGAAAGAGGGCAAAGTGTTGGGATGGATACACCATCAATGGATTCAAATTTATAACCACTGATAAGCCTATTAATCAATCATTTGTCGATAAGGAGGCTAATTATACAAAGAATTCTGGAGTATGTGTGAGGGTTCAGTCTACGATGAGGATCCAGAATTCGACTATTACGGTGTACTAAGAGATATCGTAGAGCTGGAATACTCTTATGAGATAAAAATTATGTTGTTTAAATATGATTGGTTCGACACAACACCCAAGCAAGGATGGAAAATTGACAACCAGTTTGGGTTTGTTGATATAAATTATGGAAAAAGATTTGTAGGTTTTGAACCATTTGTGTTGGCTAGTCAAACGGTTTAAGTGTATTATACGAGCTATCATAGTTGACGACGCAATAATAATGCTTGGTGGGTTGTATACAAAACTAAATCTAGAAACACATATAATGTTGGAGATCTTGCATATCAGGAGGATGAGGTGGTCATGCCTCAACCTACATATATTAGTTTGGCCGGTGTTGATGGTATGGAGGTTGATGTTACCGTAGAGGATGATAGAGTTAATGAAGAGATTGACATAGAAGATTTACCTCATATAAAGGAGGACTCTGATATGGAGGTATCGAACGAGGAACAAGAATTGGAAGATGAAGATGATAGTGAAAGTGAAAACGAAAATGAAGAAGATGAAGATGAAGATGAAGATGATTCAAAAAATAATTCGGAAGATGATTCAAAAGATAATGAAGATTAGTACGTACACACATATGCATTATGTGAACCCCCTGATTTTCAAGAATTTTTTTTATTTGGAATTTTCCTGAATTTTCTATATTTTCCTGAAATTTTTCTCTAATTAAATTAAGGTTCTTTAATTATTAAATAATTTTTAAATGATGTTTATTAATATTAAAATATTATGAAAATAATATTTTATGGTGTAAAATAAAAATCTAGACATAGGGTAATTTTTCGGAAATTTATTGGACCCCGGAAGTATTTTTAAAGCCCTAAAAACTATTTTAAAATTAAACCCTAATTAACCCGGTTCATTGAACCAAATTGAACCGAACCATACTGTGAACCGAACCAACCCAGACCCAACCCACCTTAGCGGGTCGGATCCGGGTCAGACCCGACCCGCTTAGGACCCGACCCGGCCCGAAGTCCCTTCCCCTTCCCCTGCTGCTCACCCGACCGTTCCGGCGCCGCTTCTCCTCCGGCCGCCGTGTAACGTCGACGACGTTCCCTCTTCGACTCCCTTCAACCGCCAGCCGTCTCCCTTCCTCTTCCCTCGGAACCGCCGACCGGTCCTCTCCCTTTCCCCTCTATTTAACCCACTCTCTGGCCACCTCCGCCATCTCCCCTCCCAACCCCGACGCCACTCCCCGCTGCCCTCCGCCGGCGACCCGCCTGTGCGACCCCTCAGCCCGAACCCTCTCCTCCTCTCCTCCAGCCGCCTGTAGCACCATCCCGCAGCCCCGGCTTCCCTATCGCCTCCGACCTCTCCTCCGCCTCCCAGAACTTCCCTCCCTCGAGCTCCCCTAGCCGCCCACCTCCACCAGTGAACCGCGACCGCCTCTCGCAGTATCCCGCAGCACCGGCCGACCACGCAGAGCCCCTCGCCGGCCTCCACTGACCCGCCGTCTCCCTCCAGCACTCGCCCCCGACCTCGGCATCTCCTCCATCGTGATGCCCTAGCCGCCTCCGTCGAAGCCGTCCCCTCCGACGTAGTTCGAGCCACCACGGTGAAGCCTCGGCGAGCCCAGCACCTCCCCGGCGAGTCCCTCCGGGGATCTCCAGCAAACCAGAGCCCTAACCCTAGTTTGGACACGGTCGGACACAGGACACAGTGTCTCGTGTCGACACGCGAGGACACGAGAAACCTAGTTTACGGAGCCCTGTTCAGGTATTCTTTTCTCTCTCTTCGTAGCTCTGTTTCTTGTTTCGTCTGTTGCATCGCGTAGACTGCATGAACCTCTCGGTGCCCGTGCAACCCGCTCAGTGCATCGCGTCCTGTGGCGATCGCGAACCGCGATCCAAAAACAGGAAAACCAAAGTCCTATTTCACCCCAGAACTGAGTACGCCCCGCCAAACGGGACGACTTGGTCGCACGCGGTCTTTACCAATACGTGCGCGTCGTCGATACGGACGTGCGAGATTTCCCAGAAGTTGATTTGGATGTGCGTGCACACCGGAATCAACGCGTATCCGTCGACAACGTCCCGTATCCGTCATTTCTGGTTCTCACTGTAACTTAGTGTACACACGTCGGATTAAAATAAAACTTGCGCCATCGGACTCGTAGCAATATGTTGGTCTTGTGACCCAAGTTTGGTTCAATTCTGAGAACGTTGACAAAATCGTGTGTCGTGGGCCCCATAGGCTCCACTTGACGGGCGATTTTGTGATCGGCTCATCGGAATCCAATTTTGGAAGTTCCGTTGGGTTCGTATTATCGTTCCTGACTTGTTGACATTAAGTTTGACAGATTTAGAGACCTTTGACCCTGACACATTTTTTGGTGCAAAGCGGCCCACATGTGGACCCCGCCTTGACCCGAAATTGTCATTTTTGCCCTTGTCTCCAAATTGGACTCAAGGACAGGCAATTCTAGCTGATTGATATTTTCTGGATCTGATGGTGATATTTATTTCAGCAACCGGAGTACTCCCTGCAATTTCCACTGAAGTCAGAGCCACAATTGGAGCCGGAACCCCAGGCAAGTGTACCTTGCCAACTTGCAGTTCTGTTATTATTTACTTTGACTTAGTTATATTTGTTGTGCATGCTTAAATCTAGGACCGAGTGACTTACTTAGCGTCCGATTAATAGTCGGGTGCCAACACCGTACGCGGAGTTGTGTAAAGTCACCTAGAGATGGACATCGTGACCCTTTACATTCTCGTACTTGCGTTATCAAGTACGTTATACCCAGGACACTTGACACTATATATTTGACAGAATCTTCCTGAGATATTCATGGTGATTCTGTGTAGGATGCAGGATGGACATAGACATTATATTAGTTCTTATTATGACTTGCTGCATTAGTGTTGATCTTGCGTGTCATAGACATGAGACGTGTGATTACATTGGGTGGGGAGAGACACACAGGCTACAGGCTGATCATATATATATAAAACCCCTATTATTGCGGTGCTCAAGACTCTAAACCCGAGCTTGGCTCAGTACGTGTTATTACTGCTACCGGCTCCCCGATACAGAGCTTGTAGTGGTTTCAGCCTGAGTTTTAGTGATGCTCTCAACTTGCATATCACTTAGCTGGTTATCTAGTTTACCCTATTATTTCATTTATTTGCTGCACTACATTTATTTGGCTTGTATTATCTGTACCTTGCTATGTCCCCTGAGGACCTGGATCCGGATTATGTCCCCAGGTTTAGCAGAGGAGATCCACTCTGAGGTATACAGGACATGTGCTTTAGCAGGAGCAAAAGCAGGTTCAGGAGCAGGCACTGGAGCAGAACCAGGAACAGAGGACTAGGTGATTGCCATGGATTTTTCTGAGTATATGATCTTCCATACTCAGTCTGTGTTGTTATTTACTTTCTTGTTTAATGAACCATTGTATCAGACTTGATTATCGGGTTGTTCCCCGATTTAAATAACTTGTGACTTGATGTTTGATGTTTATATTCCTTTTTGTTGAGATTGTTATATTCATTCTGTGGATGAGATTAGTAGACCCTGATAGTTGTATTACAGCTTAAGTACGCCCAGATGGATCCATTAAATTGGGTTTGTCCATCGGTGTGTACTGCTGGCCATTGCCACGTGGCTAGTCCTTTGATATTTTGGGACTGGGGCGTGACACATTAGCTTAGATTATTTATTTATTTAATGACACGGTTATTATTTATTTTATCATCACACTAGTATTTATTTGTTTCACCACACCATCCATTACTTTATGATATCTTGATGTCACTATTTTTATTTGTTTTATAACACCATCTATTATTTACTGTCAGATTTACCTATGGCGGGACGAGGACGATCATGATGACAGGTTTATAGAGGATCGTATTTTCAGCATCCTCCAGCAACTCCGGATGCAGGTTGCACACGATCATCTGAGTATGAGTTCATAGATGTTGAGGATGGTTTATTCCCGCCATGTACTCGTTCATCGGTAGGGGGAGCTACTCCATCTTCCGGGCTTCCCTCAGCTTCTACCCATGTCACGACCCGCACCCGAAAAATCGGGCATGAGTCGTGGGTACGTCCAGCCTACGCCACAGAATCGACGGTAGAACGCTGTAAAGGTCCGTTCTAGGTCACAATATCTATATCTCACAATGACCAGTCAATATAACCTCTCCAAAAGGAGGGCAACCATGCAATATATATATGCCTCAATCACAATAACTAGGGGAAGAGTAAAAGCACGATAAGATTTCACAAAGAAACAAGAACCAAAGATAGCAAGTACAATATCCAATATACAGTCCAAGTCTATAGTCTACAATATCTCACAGAAGCAACAAAATAATAAATAGCAATACAGTCATCCAAAACACCAACTGGGAACAACCCAGAGAAACCCACCTAGCTAACTAAGGTGCTAACGGCGTCTCCTCGACGGGCTCCTCCTCAATCTCCGGGTCACAACACTCCTCGACGCCCGACCCGTAGAATATCGGACAAAAATCTTCAGGATCCTCTGAAAAAAATATGCCCAGTCAGGACTGGAGCGAAGTACATAACTCTGAAAGCAACTCCAAATGCATGGTAAGGTGTATATGACTAGCAACAGAAAAGTATACAAGATGCACAGAAAAATAAATACATGGTGGTGCAGATAAAGTAGCTGCAAAGTAAATCTGGAAAACAATACAAGTAGTAGAGAAGTAACTGCATGTAAGAAAACAGGAATACTAGCTAAGTGTCTTGAGCACAAGTTCGTTATGTGATCGGCTTAGGTTGCACATGAATAATCTACGATAACTCCGTTATGGGTGAGTTGCATAACCGATATACACATGAATATTGTTTGGCTTTGATCACATAACCAACTCCTACTCCCCTCCCCCACTAATACTCTTGGATCCAACCACGTCACGCTACGTACATGATAAATAACTCGCACACATGAAGGCGAGAGCACATGAAGCACATGATAGCACATGAGAATCAATACCCGAAGCACATGATGAAATACACGTGATAGAGTACCCGCTGAACACGGTAAGGGGGGATAACATCTCATGATGGGATCCACTAGTACCAGATCGTGAAATAATGTGTCAGAATCAAATATTACAGTTCTAGAACATGTGATATAAACGCTATCATAAAATGGAAACAATCAGAGGTAGGTACTCGCCTGACGTCCTGAGCAACTGGTGAGGATCGAGATCCGGACTGGCGTCGCAAGAACCTATTACGAAAAGTAAGGTTAAACGGGGTTCTAAAGAGTTAAACTGATATAAAATAACTAAAAATAAGCTTTTATGGTTATTCTAGGTCGAACAGGTCAAACCGGTGAAATTTGGGTCAAAAAGTCAACATGTTGTCCAAAAAGTCAACTCTGGGTCAAAACTAGGTCAAACGTTGACTTTTACGGTCAACGGAGACAATTATGGTCAACTATAGGTCAAACTAGGGTGCCCCTAAAATTTTAGGTCAAAACTAGCTCATTAAGCTAGTAAACCCTCAAACTCGCCTCCTTGAGATACCGGGATACCCTCGGTATCCAATACATCGACCTAAGCTACACACCCCGCCTATACCTGCTAACACCTATGCTAACACTCGTAATTATATACACCAATACATAAAAACCCAACTCTAACCTTATTCCTAGGCAAATGCTCAAAAACCTCGCTCGATACTCAATACCTTTGGTATCTCAAGGTATTGAGATACCTTGATATCTCAAGGTATTGAGATATCCGCTAATCCTCACAAACACTACTAACTAGCTATCTATCTAGCATATACATATATACCTAGCTAACTATCTAGGCTAATATATATATATATATATATATATATATATATATATATATATATATATATATACTAATCTATGTATCTATCTATACATATATAGCTCTCACTCTAATCTCTCTGTTATTACCTACTGCTACTAGCCTCGTTGCTGCTGCTCCTAGTGCCTCGCCGCTGCGCTGCTGCTGCCATGTAGCTGCTGCTCTTGCTGCGTTTGTTGCTGCTACAGCGGCCACATGTTGCTTGTAAACCCCCTCGACCAATTTAGGGTTTAATTTGAATTAAACCAAGAGACTAGGATTTATTTGAATTTAATTAGAATTTATGTGCGACAAATTATAGGTACCCCTCTGACTATTGTGTAACCTTAGATACTCGTCCTTTCGTAACCTCCTAGCTACACGATATTCGAGTAAAAAAGAACGTCAAGCGCACTGCATTTAACCTATTTAAATTGAGGTAATTTTACCCAAGCAGAACTTAACCAAGCCCACATACACTCTTCCCTTGGACCAGCCCCACCCCAACAAAGTCGAACAGGCCAGTCCCTATGCCAGCCCATCAATTCTCTATATAAATATGCATGCTCCTTATATTAAACCCTAACTCATTGTTCATCACCCCTCCATTCAAACCCAAATCGATCTCCCCCGCATTCAAACCCTAGCCGATCTCCCCCTCCGACTTCACAACCACCCCACCACCGCCTAAAGCCGCCACCACTACTGCTTGAACGTCGTCGACACCGCAGCACTGCCCTCAAGTCACCGGACCACCACTGATCCGGCCTTTAAAACCCGACCCCCATTCAAAACTCGACTGCCCCGATTCCCGGCGACCCCCTTCGACACCCACGATCACCCCCTGCCAGGCGGAGCGTCATCTTCCCCGCGGTCGACAGCCACCCCCGCGCTGCCTTGGCCCTGTACTCGCCACTGCTCAGAGTTGCTGCTGCTACTGCGGCTACGCAGTTGTCGATCCAGCCGTTGTCGCCGCTGCCTTGCCCGCCGGCCACAGCCGGAGCTCCGCCACTCGACGGAGGACGACCAGCCAGCGAGGCGATCCTCGTCCAGCCTGCTAGGTATTCACCCTGTACCCTTCCCTTAGTATCGTGTTCTTATATGATCATCGTATCGTCGTGTCGAGAGATTTTAGTCTTGGACACAAATTTATTAACCATAAACTATATATAAAATGGCAGGATGGTTAAAAAACTTAGAATTGTTCAGTAACCAGCAATTATCTTAATCACGAGACCTGTCATCGAGGACCAGTATTTCATCTGTACATATGGACATAAACCAAGTATAATGAACATAGAAACTAAGGACATGTGTTCGCACAGAACAGAAATCGTGGTCAACCCATAACTCGATAAATTATTGTCTCGAGGCACATGTTAACCGAGGACAGAACACGTGTACACCCTAGCTACGTGCACACGTGACGCTGTATTCGAGCAGCAGTGAACTTGCGACAGTATTCAAGTATAGCGTCGTAGTCGTGTGTAGTTAATGCTTAGTGTCTGATGTCAGTATTTGTTATGTTATATTGTATGTCTAGGGTCTTTGGATCAGCCAGGAGACGCTACAGGAGCAGGCTATTGGCATTCACATCTTGAGGACTCAGGCAAGATACCTTGCCATATTTACTGTCTACTTTAAATTATGCATAAGTTGTATTGTATTCTTGTTGCTTTTCTTTATACAACTGTACACGTCCGAGATTCACTCGGGTGCTGTCGACAGATACGTCGATGATTAGTATACTAGACCTAGTTCATATTTGACTCACCCTATTGGAGGATACTCTGATATCTTCCGAAACCTTACACTTCTACACGTTTGTGGTGACAATTTCATGTTGGGATGCGGGTTCGCGTGCTCGACTAGCTATCGACGCGTGTGACGTGCATCACGGTTAGTAAGTAATTCAGGATTATTTCAGTGTAGAGACTTGGCATTTAGATACGGAGTATGCACGTCGAGTATTCGACTTGGATATATACATTGGACGGGGAGGACGACTAGTAGGCATATGGGATACCCCACTCCTTTATACAGACACCGCACTCGACAGAGTGATACGGACGTATATATATATTACTGATACCACGTTCTATAGAGCGTTGGACGTTACTTGGATATATTACAGATACCATACTCTATAGAACGTTGGACGTTATTGTATTCCTGCGCCCGTGATATAGGGGGCATGTGTGGTATATACTAGTCGGTTGCCACGACTGGTAAATTACGTCAGCATATGTCTAGCCTACACCTTCCCATATACTCACAGTTGTCCTCACATTGCATTCACTTAGATGGTAGCACACCCCTTATTGTATTTATTTTATTCAGTATTTATATATGGCATGCTTCTATGTATCTTGTTACGTCCCTCTGAGGACCTGGTACCTTTCTAGATTTGGATGAGGCATATTACCCCACAGTGTACGGCCTAGGAAAGGAGACGAGGTACGCTACAGAGGAGGAACTAGAGGTGCTACCGTCAGAGTTTTCGTGATCAGTTGGTAGGCCTTCTGCCTAGGATTGGGAGCATCATTATCTAGATAGCCGATGCCCTAGTCATCACTCTTTTATCTATCATTTCAGTACTTTTATTTCGTCATAGTAGTGGGTTTGTTCCCACCATACATTCTTGGCTGTACTATGATATCTTGAGACTGGTGTTTATCTTTCAGCAGTTTATTTAGTACTTCTTGCTGTTTTATATTGTGGATGAGATTAGATTACTTGTTGCTGATACATATTTATGGGACATGTTAGTATTTAGGATAGCATAGCACTCTTCGCTAGGATCCATTAAATTGGGATATCCTCGGAGACGTGTCAGCTGACTATTGCCACGTGACCTGGTCCCGTATATTTTGGGACTGGGGCGTGACATGGTTTTAGTGGTGGCCCATGCAGGTCGACTTTATCGTTTGTGGTATGATAACATGCCCAACGAGCCTGCAATAGGATAGAAATTACTAGGTATCATCCACTTTGATTTTATCTATGAACTTCCTTCGTATTGCTTCTAAATATCTGCATCCTTTGTTTGATTCCGTCCTTTTTTCTAATGAGGTCCTATCTTTTGCAGCAAGATGAACTTGCGTAGTAGACGAGGAGCACCCAGTGCCTCGGTGCCAGACAACACCACCCAAAGAGATGAGGTACCCCAAGGGCAACCCCCGCTACAGACCCCGCTGATACATTGGCACGAGACTTCTCAGAGCGATCCTACACCGCAACCCGAGGGACAGACTTTCCAGACGATCCCCATGTAGCATTTTGAGGGACAGACCTCAGGAGCCACACCGATGCCACAAACTGAGAGGCCGACATCTGAAAAGATGCCTACTGCACAGCCAGAGGTTCCATTACCACCACCTCCACCCTACACACCCCAGATGCCACAGCTAGATGGACAACCACAAATGCTTCAGTTCTTTCAGACCATGATGCAAGCACAGTGGCATCGGACCGAGACGTTGAGACAGAGTTTGATGGCAGTACTAGAGAGGACACCTGTCCCAGCACCCGTACCAGCACCTCCACCAGCCCAGACAGGTGGCACTGTTAGATGGTTCCGACAGATGGGACCAAATACTTTCTCAGGCAATGAGACTGCAGAACAGATCTCCGATTGGGTCGCCAACACGGAGATGCTACTAGAAGCTTCACAACTCCATCCAGACCTTTAGATGACCGCAGTGAGGGCCCAACTAAAAGCCAACGCCCATCACTGGTGGGATTCCATCGAGCGCAGTGTAGGCAAGAACCAGACTTGGGAACAGTTCTTAGAGTACTTCAATGCGAAGTATTTCCCAGCTACAGTCAGAAATGCTCTGTACTCCCAATTCCTACATCTAGAGCAGAGAAATATGACTGTTGACGCCTATGACACAAAGTTTAGCCGCCTTAGCAGATTTGGTGCCGTCCTGATACCCAATGATCTCGAGAAAGCTCAGAGATTTCATCACGGCCTCAATTTCGAGCTACAGAGGTTACCACCACACAGGCAAGGATTTCTTATGAAGAGGTTCTTGCGGAGGCGAGGATCCAGGAGGCCATCGTCAGAGGAGCTAGACGTTCCAGCACGACTACACCAGCCAGAGCCCAGGCCTGAGCAGGAGGACCGATCCGACGTCCCAGAGAACAGACACAGCAGAGGGCAGCACCGTACCAGCCGAAAGAGCTCCCAACTTGTCACCATTGTGGCAAGAAGGGACACGTCATTAGAGATTATCGGTAGAAGCTGGGATTATGCATGATATGTGGAGCGAGTCAGCATCTTGTCAGAGATTGCCCACAGCGCAGAGAGGCAGCACCGCAGACAGGGCAGAGACCAGCAGCACCAGTCCCGAGGATACTACCCCCACCAAGAGGCCAGCGCCCACCAGCACCCGAAGGATTTCAGAGGGGACCACCCTTGGCCCCACAGGAGGTACAGTTCGACCGGACCCGACAGCAGACAGGAGGACAGAGGCACGGACAGGCCTTTGCATTAGCAGCTACTGAGGAGGAAACAGAAGGAGAAGCTATCACAGGTACCATTTTAGTTGCATCATTACCTGCAACTGCATTGTTTGATTCTGGTGCTACGCTATCATTTATATCTAGTAGATTCATAGCAATGCATAGAGTAGCGACTTCCCCCTTACCTAAGAGTTGGAAGATTCTTACCGGATGAGGTGTCGTGCCGTTACCAGCACTATCAGAACGTGCTCGGTAGTCGTATGTGGTAGAGAGATGAGAGCGCGATTCTTGGTATTGCCTATGCCGTACTTTGATGTTGTGCTAGGCATGGACTGGTTAAGCCAGTATAACGTCGTACTGAATTGCCGGAAGGGTAGAGTCACATTTAGACTGCCAGATCAGCCGGAGTTCGAGTACATGCGAGGGACCGTCGAGCAAGGAGTAGGACAGATAGCTGGAACTTGCATGGCTATGGAGATGGTACCCCGCCAATAGTTGCAGAATTTGAGGATATTTTTCCTGAAGAATTGCCAGACTTACCACCAGATAGAGACGTAGAGTTCACTATTGAACTAGTGCCCGGAGCAGCACCGGTATCATCTAATGTATACCGATTGGCGAAGAAGGAGCTAGATGAACTGAAACTACAATTATAGGAGTTGCAGAGCAAGGGGTT
Organism: Iris macrosiphon; assembly: GCA_036927795.1. Classification (NCBI taxonomy): domain Eukaryota; kingdom Viridiplantae; phylum Streptophyta; class Magnoliopsida; order Asparagales; family Iridaceae; genus Iris; species Iris macrosiphon. The sequence continues at coordinate 153,617 of JAYESA010000464.1, forward strand.
TATCCTTCCTAGTGCATCACCTTGGGGAGCACCAGTATTGTTTGTACCCACTACTAGAAAAAGTAGGATTAGTGACACATTTTAGCGACTCCATGTAAAAATGTCGCTAAATCAGCGACTCCATAAAAAATGTCGCTAGACGTCGCTAAATGGCGACATTTAGCGACGTTTAGCGACTTTTATTAAGATTTTAAAAGATTAGTCGCTATAAGTTCAATTAAGGTCGCTAACCGTCGCTAATATATCTAATTTAGAGACGTTTAGCATCATAATTAGCGACGTATATATTAAAAATATTTAGCAACGTGTTTAGCGACGTCATTGACGTCGCTAAATTTTAATTTAGCGACGTTTTTATTTGACGTCGCTAAATTTTGGTTAATTAGGGCTCAGTTTTCTTTTCCCCCATCCGTCGAAATTTTCGAAAGTTTTCAAAACCTTTCGATTTCCCCCACCCCCCTCTCCGGCGACCGGCTCTCCACGGCTGCGGCTACTCCGGTATCCCCCTCCTCCTCCTCGAGCTCTAGGTAAACCCTAACTCTCTCTCTCTCTCTCTCTCTCTCTCTCTCTCACATGTGACACAGACACGACACACGCACACAGACACTGACAGACACACACAACACACACACAGACGCAGACACACACACACACACTTGACATACACGACACACACACACAGACGCAGACACACACACATACACATACACACACACACTGACACTGACACTGACACACACATGACACACACACACACACACACACACACGACACACACACTATATTTGATCTATTGGATGTGTCCATGTGAATTGAGGGTTGGTATCATGGTGGTGTGGTGTATGGAGGATGTATCCTAGAGTATCTTGGTGTTGCACACCAAATATTTGTGAATTGGACTAGTGGTTGTGTGTGTGTGTCTATTTATGCCTTAGAGTATCCTTATATATGTATATATAAATTGGTGTATTATCTATTTGCATATGAGAGAGTGTATGCATATATAGGTGTATCTCGATATATATATATAGATAGGTATATAGCTACTGTTATCTGTGTTGGTGTTCATAGTGTCTTCTAGCTGTGCTTGATGTGGGAGAGGGTAGAAGAGTCGAGTTGTGTGTGGGTGTGACTACTGAACTATGAGGCTTCAGGAACTGAACTCAATTCAGTTTGGCCTAGTGCATTAAGCAAGCTGGCAATGTGTTGCAGTGGTGTCGGGTTGGCACTGTGAGGAGGGGATTGGTTCCTGTCATCTTCTGCAGTGGGAGAGTGTTGGTGCACACTTGAGTAGCATCAAACATATGCATGCTTGAACAATGGCAAGGCAGCAACAAGCACTGCTGTGAGCCATGGCAGTAGCTAAGGGCAGTTGGAAACAACTAAGTGAAGGGAAGATTTAGCCACTGCAGCAGCAGTGCAAAGTATCAGAGGTTGCAGACTTAGTTAGGGTCTGCAGGCATGTGTTTGGGTTAAGGTATAGACAAGTATCGGGTAGGTGTTCACAGGTCACTTGTTGCATGTCAATACAGCCCTTAACTGATACTGTGGTATCAGGGATTTAATTGGCAAGAGTGATCGGTGCAGTACAGTTCAATTAGCGCACAACAGTGCTGTGAAGTGAACTGATACTGTGGTATCAGGGAGGAGTGACTGCTATGGGTTGTAGTCCAGTGAGCAAGTATAAGGATGAAGTGCAAGGTGCCAGGCTAAGGGTAAGAGGCTCTCAGTGTGGATAGTAGAGTACTTAATATCAAAGCAGAATATCCTAGTAGTCCAGTATCAAGTGGGAGTAACAAGTGACTGGGACCAAGGTATTATTGTGATATACATTTATGAGCTAAGATGTGAGTTGGGGTAAGGTAGGATATTAGTTAAGTTATACAAGTAGTATTTAGTATAGCTAATATTAACTAGTATACTTAGTAATAACTAGTATTAGCTAGGCATTAACTACTATAAACTAGAATTCCTTAGTACGGCCTAGAAAACATAGTGTAGCAAGATATTAACCTAGTATTGACTAGTATAAACTAGTATGTATCTATAAGTGGCTTAGAAACATCACCATGAACTAGTTAACCCTGTTTATCATTTCAAAACACTCATTAACATTTATATTCCATATCTAGGACTCTTGGACTTTGATAAATGAAAGTATGTATTATATCAGTTATGAAATGAAAGTATTGCTTATTTTAGACTTTGATAAATGTTCAGTTGTTTTGAATATTGCTTATTTTAGACTTTGATAAATGAAAGTATGTATTATATCAGTTATGATTTTTATAGTACGGTTAAGTTATGAAGTTAGGTGATAAACCACGGTATGTAATGATTTATATGATACATACTGTCATTTTTGCAGAAGTATCTAGAAATTGATATGAATTACTATCTGCATCATCGTTCGTGGATGTACAACCGTCATCCTGATGACATGTGCGGTGTACATGATGAATTCATTGAGGGTGTACAGCAGTTCCTGCAGTTCGCCAAGGCGTTCCCTCAGTACATGGACGGTACCAAAATTAAGTGTCCGTGTGTGAGATATCGCAACAGAAAATATCATCCAGAAGTGGAAGTTACATATCATTTATACTCGAAGGGTTTCACGCTGAATTACTATCAGTGGACCGCGCACGGAGAACTTGTATCTCTAGCATCGGAGTCGGAGCCCTATGTGGAGCCGTATATGGATGTCCATGACCACGATGCTTACGAAGATGGGTTGGTGAACATGGTTTATGATGCAGCGGGGCCTAGTTTCAATCCGGACAATTATGATGCGACGGGGCCTAGTTTCAATCCGGACAAATATGATGCGGCGGGACCTAGTTTCAATCCGGACAATTATGATGCAACTGAGGAGGCACCGAATGCCGATGCTGCAAAGTTTATGGAGTTGCTGGAGAATGCAAGGACTCCACTATATCCTGGTTGTGAGGATCATTCACCGTTGGAGGTGGTTACAAGATTATTGAGCATCAAGTCCGATTTTAACATGTCGCAAGAATGCTATAATCGACTGCTCGATTTGATTATAGAGATCTTGCCCGAGGGTGCAAAGTTGCCTAAAGACTTCTATCGATCTAAGAGGATGGTGAGATCGCTTTGGATGGGATATAAGAAAATTGATGCATGTCGCAACGGGTGCATGTTGTACTACAAAGACGACAAGGATGAAGATGCGTGCAGATTCTGTGGTGTTGATCGCTACAAGGCCACTGTTAGAGAAAAGTCTATCGGTGCAAGGAAGCCTACCGATTCGATGCACTACTTGCCTTTGACGTCGCGGTTGCAGTGGTTGTTTATGGTTAAGGAGACTGCAGAAAACATGAGTTGGCACAGGCGAAAACAAATCGAAGGAGTATTGGATCATCCATCCGATGGAGAAGCATGGAAGCACTTTGATCGAGAGTATCCATATTTTGCCGAGGAAGCGCGTAATGTCAGATTGGGGCTCTCCTCTGACGGTTTTACCCCATTCGGACTTTCGGGCTCCCAGTATTCGTGTTGGCCTGTGATCGTCACTCCGTACAATCTACCGCCTTAGATGTGCATGAAGACTCCGTATATGTTCCTAACCGTTATTATCCCGGGTCCGAACAATCCGAAGAGGAACATCGATGTGTATTTACAGCCTTTGATAGATGAGTTGAATCAGCTGTGGGAAGTAGGTGCCAACACGTACGATGTTTCTAGAAAGCAGAGTTTTCAGATAAGGGCAGCACTTATGTGGACCATCAACGACTTTCTGGCCTATGGAATGTTATCGAGATGGAGCACCCATGGCCATCTCTCATGTCCGTATTGCATGGACCGTACTCAGGCTTTCCATTTGAAACACGGAGACAAACCGTGCTTCTTCGATTGTCATCGACAATTTTTGCCGAAGGATCATCCGTACCGGAGGAACCGGAATACTTTTCGTGCGGGAGTTGTGGAGAAGGCCAATCCACCGCCAAGGTGTCCCGGATGCACGATATGGGAAGAGGTAAAAGATTTACCAAGTGCTATCGAAGAGCCTGCTAAGGGGTACAAGTGTGACGGATTTGGTCGCACCCATAACTGGATGAAGAGGAGTATATTCTGGGATCTGCCATATTGGAGCACCAATCTGATCAGACATAACCTTGATGTCATACATATCGAGAAGAATGTGTTTGATAACATAATTATTATTGTAATGGAGGAGATTACAAACTTTTATTCTCGAGGAGATTATAAACTTTTGCTCGACGTATTTCAAACCGCATGTTGCTACTAATAGGACGAAAGCTCCGAGAAACAACGACGCATATCAGAAATCTAATGATGCAATACTCAAAGTATTCAATGCGTCCGAAAAGCCTTCGAGAAAAATGAAGAAGAGATATTTGAATGACGATGAGCTAAGGGCTGCTCAATTGTATATATTACTCAATTGCGACGAGGATGAAGTGGAGAAGCTAGAGGGGTAAGTAATTAATACGTCCACGTTTACATCATCTCAATGTAATAGTATAAGATACTATTATGCTACTAATCAGCAGTTGCTTCATTGTTTTTCAGCACATATAATGATGAGTTGAGGTCGGTTAGACCCTACATAACAGACGAAGAAGTAGAACAAGATATGAGATACCATTTTTCTTCTTTGTTGAGCGCATATGTAAGATGCTTGGTAATTACTTTTTATTTCTGCACTTGCAAAACAAATAACTTACTATCGCTACTTTGGTATTTAGGTCGATCGTCTAATAACACCCGAGACTGAATCTATTAGAACTCTAGCCAAGGGACCAATTACTGCCGTAAAAATATGGCCAAGTTTCTGGGTGAATAGGTTCAGGTTTAAGTCAACAAATGCTCCTATCAGAGACAGCTTTCTGGATCTTGATTCCACGAAAAACGGTTGTTTGTGTATCAAATCTTCGAACTACAAAGACGTCGATCCGGGCAATAATTTTTTTGGCATCTTATGAGAGATTGTGGAGTTGACATATAATTATGGCACAGAACCTGCTAATATCGTGCTATTAAGGTGTGAATAGTTCGATCCGATTCAAGATCAAGGTTGAAAAATTGACAAGCATGGCCTTGTGGATATAAACTACAAGCGTAGATATCAAGGCTACGAACCATTTATCCTATCAAGTCAGGCTCAACTCGTGTACTTCACAACTTATCCTAGACGGGGGACAGCGAGGTCGGATTGGTGGACAGTATACAAGACTAAAGCTAGAAATACCTTTGACATTGACGAAATAGCTTATCAGGAGGACGATCTACCTCTTGTAACAAATATTGTAGATGTGGACTCAACGAAAGTTACTCATTACATGAGTAATAATATAGAAGATGTAGAATTATCCGAAGAGGAAGACGAAGTAGATGAAAGTGAAGACGAGGAAGAGGAAGAGGAGGACGAGGAAGGCGAACAAGATGAATTTTCTGAAGATGATTGAAAATAAAATATATTGCATGTAGAATATAACTATATTTTGACTGTAGAATGTAGATCAAGGTTGGAAAATTAACGAAGTAGATGTACCCATTAACGAATATATGTATTATATTTTGACTGTAGAATACTTTGAGATATGCATCACATTTCGACTGTAGAGTGTACTATATATTTGTGTTTCTCTATATTCATCATATGTTGTTATCAGATATGACAGGACGACGCGGAGGATTCGGCAGGCCCCGAGGTAGACAGAGTGCTCCTCCGGTACTGCCTACTGTTGGTTTCGGATCATCGTCGCCCAGTACTCCAGTATATCGATCACTCACAACTCCGACTGTTGGGACGAGTAGTTCCAGGCATGATAGTACACCCTCGTCCAGCGTTCCTCCTGCTGACGGAACCATGGGGACATATGAGCATGTCGAGGAGGTCGTGCCCACATAGTCCCAGCATCAGCAAGATCCTCCATACGCACCTCCGGAGGAGACGAGGACAGAGATTTGGGCCGACGGTACAAAGTCAATTAGATGGTTTAGTATAATATATATCGTGTATTTCTTTATTCATCGTATATTGACTTTTTTAGTATTCTAAATTATTATCTCTGTATAGATATCGTCCATCGTCGGTTCAGAGACGCCTGGGCCAATTTCTGAGGAACAACTACGGTGGCCCTTGGATCAACTACTCTGAGGCTCCGGAGGAGAGGAAGGCATTCTGGCTTGCGCACTTCCAGGTAAAAGTATATTAAATAAATCCTCTAATTTATGCATATTATATAACTTATCCGTGATGCTAACTTACTAAATTATTTATTGTAGCAAACGTATTTTTATCCTCCGCACCGGGCCAAGTTGATCGAACGGCTCTTTCCTACCGTTGCCGCCAAGCTTATCCGAGATGCTCTGGATGACCAGAAGGCTCGTGATCGTGCTGAAAAACCGATCCAAGGTTGGATCACGCCTGAGCAGTGGACTGCGATGAGGGCTAGATTCGACGATCCGAGCTACAAGGAAAGGTCTGAGAAGGCCAAGGCGGCTAGGCGGAATGCTGCCAAGTGGTGTGGTGGCTCGATTTCGATGACGGAACATTTTTGTCGTTTGCTATGTTTTTTCTTTTAAAATATATTATTTTAATGTAAGTACCATAAAATGGTACTTGGAAAAAATGTTTAAGTTTAGTAATAAATAATATATTTTTAACAGGTACAGAGGGGTGAGGATGCAAACATGGTGACCGTCTTCTTGGCCACCCATTGCAAGGACGGAAATCTCATTAATGAGAGGGCCTCGCAGACCTATGTAAGTATTACTTTACTTTGTGTTAATTTTAATATAACTTAGGCAATTATCGAGTTTTCAAACCTTTCTAGGCCGAGTATCTTAGGCTGCGTGAGCGGGCGACTGCTAGTGCACCTACACTTGGAGAGGCTGGTACTTCGTCGCAGCCCGCTCCAGCTCCGTCGGTGGACGACCTGTGGGTGACCGCAGCTGGTGGTCTCCAGAGGGGTACGTACTACGGTACGGGCTCCTATGGCGCCCTGGTTGCGACGCAGTCATCTAGGGCCTCCCCGACAGCTGCGCATTCCACACATCCCTCGCAGTCGCAGCCCTCGCAGTCGTCGGCCAGAGTCCAGGAGGCCGTTGACCGTCAGATTGCGTCTCTCCGTGATGGAGGAGCTGTCACGCCGCAGTCCCAAAATATCGAGGGACTGGACACGTGGCAATGGCCAGCAGCACGCACCGATGGACAATCCTAATTTAATGGATCCACCGGGGCATACTTAAGCTGTAGTACAACAGTCAGGGTTTACTAATCTCATCCACAGAATAAAGATAGCAATATCAGCAAAAGAAATAATAAACAACAACCAGTCAAAGTAAATAAAATCGGGGAACAACCCGATATTAAGTCTGTTACAAAGTTCTCATAAACAGGAAATAAAGAGTTTATTGGCCAAGTAAATCTGAGTTTGGCGAAGCAGTTGTTCAGGAGAAGTCCTCAGCGATCACCTCGTCCTCTGGTTCTGGTACTGCTCCGAGTAGTGCTCCTGTTCCATACACCTCAGGGTAGATCTCGTCTGCTAAATCTGGGGACATAATCCATTCCAGGTCCTCAGGGGACATAGCAAGGTACAGAAAACACAAGCCAAAATAATGCAGCAAATGAAATAAAATAGGGTAAACAAATATACTAGCTAAGTGATATGCAAATGAGAGTTATTAGTCATACTCAGGCTGAGACTACTACAGGATCAGTGTCAAGAAACCATAGCAGTATTTTCTCGAAGGGCCAGAACTGGTGCCAAAGCTCTGTGTCAGAGACTAGGACACATCCAGATTACAATATATAATATAATCAGCCTTGATATGGTAATACTCTCTCCACCCAATGTAATCTCACGTTACAGTTCTCAATGTTCATGTTACGCAAGATTAAGCTAATGCAATAAGTCATGATAAAATCTAAGCTTGTAAATTTTATAAGTCATAAACCTGTATCCTATACAGAATCACCTTGAATATTCAGAAAGATTCTGTCTCATGATCTGTATCAAGTGTCCTGGGTATAATGTACTTGATATGGCAAGTACTAGGATGTAAATGTCACGATATCCATCTCTAATTGACATTGCACAATCCCGCGTACGGTATTGGCATCCGACTATAATCGGATGCTAAGCAAGTCACACGGCCCTAGGGTTGAGCATGTACAGCAGTCACAGAAAATAAAGCAAGAAAACAAAATGAATCAATAAGCTGCAATTTATGGAAAGGTACACTTGCCTGGGTTTCCGGCTCCAATTGTCGCTCTGGCTTCAGCTGGGATTTCAGGCAGTACTCCGGTTGCTGAAACAGACATCACCATCAGATCCAAAAAATATCAATCAGCTAAAAATGCCTGTCCTTGAGTCCAATTTGGAGACAAGGACAAAAATGACATTTTTGGGTTAAAACGGGGTCCAAATGTGGGCCGCTTTGCACCAAAAAATGTGTCAGAGTCAAAGGTCTCCAAATCTGTCCAACTTAGTGTCAACAGGTCAGGAACGATGATACGAACCCAACGGAACTTCCAGAATTGGATTCCGATGAGCCGTTCTAAAAATCGCCCGTCGGGTGGAGCCTGTGGGGCCCACGACACACGATTTTGTCAACGTTCTCAGAATCGAACCAAACTTAGCTCACAGGACCAGCGTATTGCTACGGGTCCTATGGCGCAAGTTTTGTCTCGATCCGACATGTGTACACTAAGTTACAGCGAGATCCAGAAAGGTCGGATACGGGGCGATGTCCGCGGATACGCACTGATTCCGGTGTGCACGCACATCCGAATCAGCTTCTGCGAAATCCCGCACGTCCGTATCAATGACGCGCACGTATCGGTGAAGACCGCGTGCGACCAAGTCATCCCGTTTGGCGGGGCGTACTCAGTTCTGGGGTAAAATAGGGCGTTGGTTTTCCCGTTTTTGGATCACGGTTCGCGATCACCACAGGATGCAATGCACCGAGCAGGTTACACGGACACCGAGGGGGTCACGCAGGCTACGCGATACAACTGACGGAATCAAAATCAGAGCAGCGAGGAGAAAGATATGAGTACCAGAACTGGGCTCCAAAAACCTAAAAATCTCGTGTTCGTTTCGTGTCCGATACGTGTTCTGTGTCCAACCGTGTCCAAACTAGATTTAGGGTTTCTGATGGCCGGCGGCTGCGGAACTGGCCGGAGGGAGGCCGGGCAGCGGAGGAGGCGGTCGAGGGGAAGTCGACGGCTCGCTGGGAGGCGGCGCAGGCGGCCAAAGGAGGCGGCGAGCGGCAGGCGGCCGGAGGGAGCTACTGCTGCTATCGGGCTCGGGTGGAGCGGGTCGGAGCTCAGGAAGGCGCTGGAGGCGAGGAGGAAGAAGGCGCAGCGGCGAGGCGGCGTTGCGGCGCTGGGCGGGTGAGGGAGGCGGTGGCGCGGCGAGGCGGAGCCAGGGGAGGAAGGAGGCGGAGTCGGCTAGGGTTTCGGTGGGGGCAGCGGGGAGTAGGAGGAAGGATGAGGGAATTTATAGGCTGCGGGCGAAGGCTAAGCGTCGACCGGTGAGGGGAGGGGAAGGGCCAGCGTCGCCGGAGCGGGCGGCGGGTGCGGCCGGCGGAGCGGAAGCGGTAGGGTCGGGTTCGAGCGGTTGGGGGAGATGGGGAGTTGCGGGTCGGGTTGGTGGCGGGTCGGGTCGGGTCTACGGATCCGACCCGATCCGCTAGGCTAGGGCACGGGTCGGGTTTCGGGTTAATGGGTCTGGTCTGGGTTGGACCCGGATCCGACCCGCTAAGAATTGGTTTAATAAAACCGGTTTGGTTCAACTTGGTTTGGTTTATTTCAAATAAACCCGGTTTATTTTGGTTTAATTAATATAATTAGTATTTAGGGCTTTAAAAATCCATCCGGGGTCCAATAAATTCCCAGAAAATTACCCTATGTCTAGTTTTTCATTTTACACCATAAAATATTATTTTCATAATATTTTAATATTATTTATTATTATTTAAAAATCCTTTAATAATTAACATACCTGAATTTAATTACAGAAAATTCCCAGAAAATTGTAAAAAATCTAAATTTAAAAATTCTTGAAAATCAGGGGGATTACAATCTACCCCCCTTAAGAGGATTGCGTCCTCGCAATCAAAGAATAACCGGTCAACAGAGATGACACGGTTGCAAATATTGTTCGAAGCACATCAAAATCAAGGAGAATCAAGGTTAAGAGTAACACCTAGGAAAAATTATTTCCCTAAGCATTAAAAGTTATGAAATTTCCCAAATGTAGGAAATCTAAAAAATTACTGTTTTAGAAAACCAGGTTATCTTTCAAAAACATATCAGTTTATCATTTATAAAACATTCTAATTTATTTAGCAAATTCAAATTTTACTAGGTTAACACTAGGTTATCAATTAATAGCAAGTTAAAATTGTTAGGTCAGGTCTAGGGTCACGAACCAGCAGGCACGAACTACAGAAATGCTAGAAACGGAACTATAAATACTTACTCGCATTAGCAACTCCATGGTTCTGCGCGTCTCCCACAGTCATCGCGAAAACTTGACCGCGTCCTTGAGGTGGTGCTCTCTGCTGTTGCTAGGCTTGCTGGTAGGGTGCTGCTTGAAGTGCCAAGGGTGGCCTTGGTTGATGTCCTCCTGGTGCTGGTAGAGCTTGTTGGTTTGCCCTTGGTGCTTCTCTACGCTCAGGGCAGTCCCTCACTGCATGCTGTCTGGATCCGCAACCTAAGCACAGTCCTAACCTGCATCGGCATTCCCTGACGATATGGCCTGCTTTGCCACAGTAGTGACAAGTAGAGAGGACTATCACTTGTGGTGTAGATGCCTTCTGCTGTTGGTGAGGTCTCTTTGCAGCTTCTTCTTGTGGTGCTCTGGATGTTGCTGATGGGGAAGGCCGCTTCAGACTGGTTTCTCTCCTGGTGACGCGCTCCATGCGTCGGTCTACAGCAAGGACGTCCGAGTACGAAGTTGGTGCGACAGATCCAATTAGTTTCTGTAACTCGATGTTGAGTCCGTCGAAAAACTTCTCGGCCTTCTCTTCTTCTGTCGGGATCAATGTTGGGGCGAAGCGACTTAGACAAATAAACTCGGCGTTGTACTCTTCCACCGTCATAGCTTCCTGAGTAAGGCGATTGAACTTGTCCCGAAGTTCTGATCGAGCGATAGCCGGAATGTACATCTCTTGAAAGAGTCTGGAGAACTCTTCCCAAGTAACTCGGTCTGGTCCGAGCCGGGTCTCCTCGGATAGCCACCAGTGATGAGCATTGTCCGTCAATTGCATTCTGACGGCAGTCATCCAACGTTCCTGGGGAAGCTCAGCTGCTTCTAATTGATGCCGAATGTTAGTGAGCCATTCATGAACTTCTGTTGGTCCCTCCTTGCCAGAAAAGGTACGGGGCTTCAGTTGGCGGAAATCAGTGATAGAGCCCGTCGGTTGCCGTCTAGCTGGTAGGTTGGCCTGCTCTAGTGCATTTACTAGACTGTTCCTCAAGTAATCAGCCTCGCGACGCTGAGCCTCGTGTTGGACTTGTTGCTGAGCTTGCATCATTGCGTAAAACATCTGGAACATCTGCTGTCCGTCCATTGCTTGCCCTGGTGGAAAGACAGGCATCTGTGGAGTGAACTGGGGCGGAGGTGGAATGTCATCACGCCGAAATCTAGAAGCTTGCAGATCTGCTTGGCTGCTTCGGTGAGTAGAGGGATCTTCACTCAATAGCGTCACTTCATCTTCTCCGTAGGTGGCTACATCACCTATTGGTATTCTTGCTGGAGTTCCGTCGTTTACTTGTGAATCCATTACTCTGCATCAAAATAAACTATAAGAGACGTACAGGAATCAAGGCAAGATGCAAGTGAAAAAGTTAATTTGAATACGATTCAGATATCAAGAACGTTTCAAACAAGTGGATGAGATCCTAAAAACTTATCATATTCTTATTGCAGGCATGTTCGGTCCCTAAGTTAAAACCGAACAATTTAGTCGTTGACCTGCATGGGCCACCACAAAAACCATGTCACGCCCCAGTCCCAAAATATCGAGGGACTGGACACGTGGCAATGGCCAGCAGCACGCACCGATGGACAATCCCAATTTAATGGATCCACCGGGGCATACTTAAGCTGTAATACAACAGTCAGGGTTTACTAATCTCATCCACAGAATAAAGATAGCAATATCAGCAAAAGAAATAATAAACAACAACCAGTCAAAGTAAATAAAATTGGGGAACAACCCGATATTAAGTCTGTTACAAAGTTCTCATAAACAGGAAATAAAGAGTTTATTGGCCAAGTAAATCTGAGTTTGGCGAAGCAGTTGTTCAGGAGAAGTCCTCAGCGATCACCTCGTCCTCTGGTTCCGGTACTGCTCCGAGTAGTGCTCATGTTCCATACACCTCAGGGTAGATCTCGTCTGCTAAATCTGGGGACATAATCCATTCCAGGTCCTCAGGGGACATAGCAAGGTACAGAAAACACAAGCCAAAATAATGCAGCAAATGAAACAAAATAGGGTAAACAAATATACTAGCTAAGTGATATGCAAATGAGAGTTATTAGTCATACTCAGGCTGAGACTACTACAGGATCAGTGTCAAGAAACCATAGCAGTATTTTCTCGAAGGGCCAGAACTGGTGCCAAAGCTCTGTGTCAGAGACTAGGACACATCCAGATTACAATATATAATATAATCAGCCTTGATATGGTAATACTCTCCCCACCCAATGTAATCTCACGTCACAGTTCTCAATGTTCATGTTACGCAAGATTAAGCTAATGCAATAAGTCATGATAAAATCTAAGCTTATAAATTTTATAAGTCATAAACCTGTATCCTATACAGAATCACCTTGAATATTCAGGAAGATTCTGTCTCATGATCTGTGTCAAGTGTCCTGGGTATATTGTACTTGATATGGCAAGTACTAGGATGTAAATGTCACGATATCCATCTCTAATTGATATTGCACAACCCCGCGTACGGTGTTGGCACCCGACTATAATCGGACACTAAGCAAGTCACACGGCCCTAGGGTTGAGCATGTACAGCAGTCACAGAAAATAAAGCAAGAGAACAAAATGAATCAATAAGCTGCAATTTATGGCAAGGTACACTTGCTTGGGTTTTCGGCTCCAATTGTCGCTCTGGCTTCAGCTGGGATTTCAGACAGTACTCCGGTTGCAGAAACAGACATCACCATCTGATCCAGAAAATATCAATCAGCTAGAAATGCCTGTCCTTGAGTCCAATTTGGAGACAAGAGGAAAAATGACATTTTTGGGTCAAAACGGGGTCCAAATGTGGGCCACTTTGCACCGAAAAATGCGTCAGAGTCAAAGGTCTCCAAATCTGTCCAACTTAGTGTCAACAGGTCAGGAACGATGATACGAATCCAACGGAACTTCCAGAATTGGATTCCGATGAGCTGTTCTCAAAATCGCCCGTCGGGTGGAGCCTATGGGGCCCACGACACACGATTTTGTCAACGTTCTCAGAATCGAACCAAACTTGGCTCACAGGACCAGCGTATTGCTACGAGTCCGATGGCGCAAGTTTCGTCTCGATCCGACGTGTGTACACTAAGTTACAACGAGATCCAGAAAGGTCGGATACAGGGCGATGTCCGCGGATACGTACTGATTTCGGTGTGCACGCACATCCGAATCAGCTTCTGCGAAATCCCGCACGTTCGTATCAACGACGCGCACGTATCGGTGAAGACCGCGTGCGACCAAGTCGTCCCGTTTGGCGGAACGTACTCAGTTTCGGGGTAAAATAGGACGTTGGTTTTCCTGTTTTTGGATCGCGGTTCGCGATCACCACAGGACGCGATACACCGAGCGGGTTGCACGGGCACCGAGGGGGTCACGCAGGCTACGCGATACAACTGACGGAATCAAAATCAGAGTAGCGAGGAGAAAGATATGAGTACCTGAACTGGGCTCCGAAAACCTGAAAATCTCGTGTCCGTCTCGTGTCCGACACGTGTTTTGTGTCCAACCGTGTCCAAACTAGGTTTAGGGTTTTTGATGGTCGGCGGCTGCAGAACTGGCCGGAGGGAGGCCTGGCAGCGGAGGAGGCGGTCGAGGGGAAGTCGACGGCTCGCTGGGAGGCGGCGCAGGCGGCCGAAGGAGGCGGCGAGCGGCAGGCGGCCGGAGGGAGCTACTGCTGCTATCGGGCTCGGGTGGAGCGGGTCGGAGCTCAGGGAGGCGCTGGAGGCGAGGAGGAAGAAGGCGCAGCGGCGAGGCGGCATTGCGGCGCTGGGCGGGTGAGGGAGGCGGTGGCGCGGCGAGGCGGAGCCAGGGGAGGAAGGAGGCGGAGTCGGGTAGGGTTCCGGTGGGGGCAGCGGGGAGTAGGAGGAAGGAGGAGGGAATTTATAGGCTGCGGGCGGAGGCTAAGCATCGACCGGTGAGGGGAGGGGAAGGGCCAGCGTCGCCGGAGCGGGCGGCGAGTGCGGGCGGCGGAGCGGAAGCGGTAGGGTCGGGTTCGAGCGGTTGGAGGAGATGGGGAGTTGCGGGTCGGGTTGGTGGCGGGTCGGGTCAGGTCTATGGATCCGACCCGATCCGCTAGGCTAGGGCACGGGTCGGGTTTCGGGTTAATGGGTCGGGCCTGGGTTGGACCCGGATCCGACCCGCTAAGAATTGGTTTAATAAAACCGGTTTGGTTCAACTTGGTTTGGTTTATTTCAAATAAACTCGGTTTATTTTGGTTTAATTAATATAATTAGTATTTAGGGCTTTAAAAATCCATCCGGGGTCCAATAAATTCCCGAAAAATTATCCTATGTCTAGTTTTTTTATTTTACACCATAAAATATTATTTTCATAATATTTTAATATTATTTATTATCATTTAAAAATCCTTTAATAATTAAAACACCTGAATTTAATTACAGAAAATTCCCAGAAAATTTTAGAAAATTGTGAAAAATCTAAATTTAAAAATTCTTGAAAATCAGGAGGATTACAGGAGCAGCCCCGGTCCCCGCCGCAGGCGGACGATCCGATGCTCATCGCACGATTCGATATGCTTGACCGAAGCATGACGGAGCTCCAGGATTTGACAAATGATATTAGAGCCTCGACAGACCGCAACATCATGGAGCTGTAGGCGTCACAGCTATCGATGGGCTAGAGGCTGACGATGATGCAGGATTCAATGGTTCATAGCAGTACGAGGCTGTTATCTACCATGGATTCTTACAACCAGCGACTCGCAGACTTGGAGCGGGCACGACCTCCTGGTGCGCCTACATCGACACAGACTCCACCGACGTCACTGCATTCTCCATCGACATCGGTGTCGATTCCACGGGATGAGTATGAGCAGTTCTTATCCTTCAAGCGCGCCGGTGGTCAGCCTCCTGCAGATCCGCAGTAGTATAGCTATGTAAACCCCCTCGTCAAAAGTAGGATTTATTTGAGTATTTTAATTTGAGATCAACCACACCCCAAATTCCAAGTACCCAAATTAGGGTATCAGTCTACACCAAGCCGTTATGCCACGACTCATGTGTACAACTCAAAAATCTAGTTCCTAATGTTTTAAATACATTATGAATTACCTAGTTAAGTTGTTAGTTTAACTTTAATTAAGGCTAATTTTACCTCAAGCAAACACTTAAACCAGCCCACCTATACTCCTTCTCATTAGACCAGCCCACCTCAATGAGCCCAGATAGGCCCAAGCCGAGTCTAGCCCACAACTTCCACACACACACAAACACACACACACACACACACACACACACACACACACATATATATATATATATATATATATATATATATATATATATATATATATATATATATATATATATATATATATATATATATATATATATAAAGTTCCTCCACTTGAAACCCTAAGAAAACATTCACCACCCTCTCCAAGCCCTAGCCGACCCCCACCTAAACAAACCTCCCTGTCGGCCGGACCCCTCAACCCCGACCACCTCACCCGACCGACTGCTCCAGCAGCCCGCTCCCTGACCGACTGCTCCCGCCGCTCCCTGACCGACTGCTCCAGCTGCCGCCCCCGACCGGTGCACACCCCAGCCCGCTCCTCGATCGAAGTACTACCCCGATCCCGACTGCCCATCACCGCTGGACGGATCCGCCCACGCTGCTGGAGACACCCTCGTCGAAGGAGCAGACGCCCCACGTCCTATTGAACAGGTACTCGTCCTCCAGCAGTTCCTTTCTTGTGTTCCAACCACCTCACCACGTATCGTGTCCATGAATGATTGTTGGGTCTGTGTATCGAGAATTATAGTTGAAACACAACCTTTCTAACCCTAATTAAAATGAATATGGCTTAATGATTAACCAGAATAGAATTTGTTAATAAATAGAAATTCCTTAACCACGATACATGTCATAAAGGACTTTAGTTAATTTAACGTCTGGTCATAAACCACGTGCACTGAATATAGAAACCAAAGACAGGTGTTCGCATAGAACATAAATCAGGGATAACCGTAACTGGATAATTATTGCCCCGAGGCACCTGTTAACCGAAGACAACACTCGTGTACACCCTAGCTACGTGCACACGTGACGTTGTACTCGAGCAACAGTGAACTCGCGACAAGTATTCAAGAGTAGTGTTTTAACCGTACGTAGATAAGGCGTAGTATCTGATGCCTGTATTATTGTGTTATATTGTTGTCTAGGGTCTTTGGATCAGCCAGGAGACGCTACCGGAACAGGCTTTTGGCATTCATCTCTCGAAGACTCAGGCAAGATACCTTGCCATATTTTGCTGTCTAATTTAAATTATGCAAATGTTGTATTGTATGCTTGTTGTTTTGTCTTATACAACTGTGCGCGTCCGAGATTGTCTCGGGTGCATTCGACGGATACGTCGAAGATTGGTATGCATTGACTTAGTCATTAGTAGACTCACCCTATGGGAGGATATCCTGTATTCTTCCAAGACCTAACACTGTTACACGTATTCATAGGGATAAATCTCATGTTGGGATGCGTGTAATCGTGATCGACTAGCTATCGCCATGTGCGACGTGCATCACGGTTAGCAAGAAATCTAGGACTATTTCAGTTTAGAGACTTGGCATTTAGATAAGGGATATGCGTGTCAATTATTTGACGGGTATATCTACATTGGGAGGGGAGAACGACTGGTAGGCATATGGGACACCCCACTCCTTTACACTGATACCGCACTCGACGAAGTGATACGGACGTATTTATATATTTTACTGATACCACGTTCTGTAGAGTATGGTCGTTACTTGATGACATTGCAGATACCATACTCTATAGAATGTTGGACGTTACTGTATTCCTGCGCCCGTGTTATAGGGGGCATGTGTGGCATATACTAGCCGGTTGTCACTACCGGTGAATTACGTCAGCATATGTCTAGCCTACACCTTCTCATATACTCACAGTTGTTCTCACATTACATTCACTTAGATTGGCTAGCACACCCTTTATTGCATTTATTTTATTCAATATTTATATATGGCTTGTCTCTTTGTATCTTGTTACGTCCCTCTGAGGACCTGGTTCCCTTCCAGATTTAGACGAGGCTTTCTACCCGACAGTATACGGCCCCGGACAGGAGACGAGATTCGCTACAGCCGAGGAGTTAGAGGTGCACCCGTCAGAGTTTTCGTGATCAGTTGGTAGGCCTTCAGCCTCGATTGGGTGCATCATTATCTAGTCAGCCGATGCCCTAATCATTATCTTTTATATCTCATTTCAGTACTTTATTTCGTTATAGTAGTGGGTTTGTTCCCACCAGACTTCACTGATTGTACTATGATATCTTGAGACAGGTATTTATTATCCAGCAGTTTATTTAGTACCTCTTGCTCTTTATTTTGTGGATGAGATTAGATTACCTGTTATTGACTGATATTGGACATGTTAGTATTTTAGGACAGCGTAGCACACTTCGGGGATCCATTAAATTGGGATATCCTCGAAGATGTGTCAGCTGGCTATTGCCACGTGGCCTGGTCCCGTGTACTTTTGGGACTGGGGCGTGACAAGCTAGTTACTGGATATTTTTTATTATTATTATTTAGGATGTGATTGTATGGATATAAATTTGCCATATTCTTTACGATGAGATTTGCTGGATGCTTTCTTTTCTTCAAATTTTATTATATTATTCATATTAAATATGTGTCCTTTACGATGAGATTTGCTGGATATTCACACAGTTCTAATATATTTTGGTTTACAACTGATGATTGATACTTGGCCTGTATTTATCCAGTGCACTAGAATTTCCCCCCATGGTGCTGTTACTGTGTCCTTTATTCAATTATTTCTACTACCATCATATACCTGATAATGAACCCAAGGGGGTTGGCAAACCCAGAAATGCAATTCAGTAAATTATTTTATTTTATTTTTTCTGAAAATTAGCGACGTTTAGCGACGTTTAGCGACGTTCATTTACGTCGCTAACTACGTCGCTAATTAGCGATGTCGCTAAAGACGTCACTAACGAAGTCGCTAAAATCGTCGCTGTACGTCGCTAACTGCTGACATGGCAGTATTGCCAAGTCATTAAAGACGTCGGTGTAACGTCGCTATATAAGTCGCTAATTAGCGACGTTTAGCGACGTTTTTTGTTTTAGCTACTTGATTTTTTCGACTTCTTTAAAACGTCGCTAATTACGTCGCTGAACGTAATTAGCGACATTTTTTGGTCATTTAGCGACATTTTTAAACGTCGCTATTTTGACTTTTTCTGGTAGTGACCTAAGAAGGATGGAACAGTACGTATATGCATTAATTACAGAGCCCTTAATACTTTGACTATCAAGAACAAGTACCCCCTGCCGCGAATCGATGATTTGTTCTACCAGTTGACAGGAGTAGTGGTGTTCACAAAGATTGACTTGAGATCGGGTTATCATCAAGTGAAGGTGCGAAGAGAAGACATTCAAAAGACAGCATTCAGGACTCGTTATGGTCACTACGAGTTCTTAGTGATGCCTTTTGGACTGACAAATGCGCCAGTTGTATTTATGAACTTGATGAACAGAGTATTCCGCCAATACTTGGACCGGTTCGCGATAGTCTTCATCGACGACATCTTAGTGTATTCGAAGAGCCACGAGGAGCACTTGAGACTAGTGTTAGAGACCCTGAGAAGAGAGAGGCTTTATGCCAAGCTAAGCAAGTGTGAGTTTCTTCTAGATCGTGTCGCTTTTCTTGGACACGTCATCTCAGGAGACGGTATTTCAGTAGATCCGGCGAAGATTTCATCAGTAGAGACATGGCCAACCCCTACTAATGTCTCGAAGGTTAGGAGTTTCCTAGGGCTTGTCGGATATTACCGAAGGTTCGTGGAGAACTTCGCGAAGATTGCAAAGCCGATGACCCGCTTGACCCGTAAGGAGCAGGAGTTCACTTGGACAGAGGAGTGCCAGAAAACATTCGATGAGATGAAGAAGCGTTTGACTACAGCACCTATATTAACAATACCGTCTGGACCCGGAGGATTCATGATCTATAGTGATGCATCTGGGAAAGGACTAGGATGCGTCTTAATGCAGCACGGGAAGGTTGTAGCCTATGCTTCTAGACAGTTGAGAACTCATGAGTAGAACTATCCCACCCACGACTTAGAGCTTGCAGCAGTAATCTTTGCTTTGAAACTTTGGAGACACTACCTATATGGAGAGAGAGTGGAAATATTCACTGATCATAAGAGCTTGAAGTACGTCTACACCCAGAAGAACCTTAATCAGAGGCAGAGACGTTGGCTCGAGGTGATGACAGACTTCGAGATTGAGCTGCAGTACCACCCGGGAAAGGCCAACGTAGTAGCTGACACGTTGAGCAGAAGACCCATGGTATTCTTCTTGACTACCCAACAACATCTACTAAGAGACCTAGAACAGATGGGTATAGAGGTTGTTATGCCCAGAATAGACGGACAGTTGTCGAGTTTTCAGTTGCAGTCGACATTAGTGGAGAGGATCAAGGCTGCTTTGCCAACAGACGCCAGATTTCAGAGGCTTAGACAGAGGACAGAGGCTGGAATACAGACAGGACTGCGTATACATGAAGACAGAACTTTGAGATGTGGAGATCATCTCTATGTTCCAAACGGAGAACTTCGTTAGGAGTTGATGACAGAAGCACACAGTTCAACCTACTCCATTCATCCAGGAGGCACGAAGATGTACAGAGACCTGAGACAGTACTACTGGTGGCATGGAATGAAGAGGGAGATAGCACGCTTTGTGGCCAAGTGCCTGGTGTGTCAGCAAGTCAAGGCTGAGCACCAGAGATCTGCAGGATTGCTTCAACCGCTACCTATACCGAAGTGGAAATGGAAGCACATCACTATGGACTTTGTTACGGGTTTTCCGAGGAGTCCTAGTGGTCGCAACGCAGTATGGGTAATCGTGGATAGACTCACCAAGTCCGCACACTTTTTACCTTTCAGAGTTGGGCAATCTACAGAGGTCTTAGCAGACATGTACATGAGAGATATTGTGCGACTGCACGGGGTGCCAGTTAGTATCGTGTCTGACATGGATACGAGGTTTACGTCTTACTTTTGGCGGAGTATGCAAGAGAGTCTCGGTACTCGCCTGAAGTTTATCACAGTATATCACCCACAAATAGATGGCCAGTCGGAGCGCACCATTCAGACATTGGAAGACATGTTAAGAGCGTGCATGCTCGATTTCGGAGGATCGTGGGAGGACCATTTGCATTTGATCGAGTTTTCCTACAACAACAGCTATCAAGCGAGCATCCAGATGGCTCCCTATGAAGCGTTGTATGGAAGGAAATGTCGTTCCCCAGTATGTTGGAGTGATATAGGCGAGAGACAGATCCTTGGGCCAGAGTTGGTTGTTCGTACAGTGGAGAAGGTGAAGAAAATCCAAGGACACCTACGAGCAGCACAGGATATGCAGAAGCATTGGGCGAATGCACATCGACAACCCTTAGAGTTTCAGGTTGGAGAACACGTATTTCTAAAGATCTCACCTACTCGAGGGACTATCAGATTCGGAGGCAGAGGAAAGCTGAGTCCGAGGTACATCGGACCATTTGATGTGTTAGAACGCGTCGGAGAGGTTGCTTACAGATTAGCCTTGCCGCAGACTTTGGAAGGAGTCCATGACATGTTCCATGTATCTCAGCTGAGGAGGTACATACCGGATCCTAGTCATGTACTTGACCATTCCGAGATCACAGTCGGCCCGAGTTTATCCTACCAAGAGGAGCCTGTTGAGATCCTGGACAGTAGCGAGAAGGTACTGCGAGGTCAGACTATTCCCTTAGTTCGCGTCGCGTGGAGACATCATGCACCAGGCGAGTCGACTTGGGAACGCGAGGAGGATATTAGACAGCGCTATCCCCATATCTTCGAAGGACTAGGTACGTATTAGCATTTTTTTTATTTCAGTCAGTAGTTCTTACCATACGTATGTGTTTAATTTCGAGGACGAAATGCTCTAAGGAGGGTAGATTGTAAACCCCCTCGACCAATTTAGGGTTTAATTTGAATTAAACCAAGAGACTAGGATTTATTTGAATTTAATTAGAATTTATGTGCGACAATTATAGGTACCCCTCTGACTATTGTGTACCTTAGATACTCGTCCTTTCGTCACCTCCTAGCTACACGATATTCGAGTAAAAAAGAACGTCAAGCGCACTGCATTTAACCTATTTAAATTGAGGCTAATTTCACCCAAGCAGAACTTAACCAAGCCCACATACACTCTTCCCTTGGACCAGCCCCACCCCAACAAAGTCGAACAGGCCAGTCCCTATGCCAGCCCATCAATTCTCTATATAAATATGCATGCTCCTTATATTAAACCCTAACTCATTATTCATCCCCCCCCCCCCCCCCCCCCCCCCACCGCCCCCCCCTCCCCTTCTTCAAACCCTAGCCGATCTCGAAGACTTGCCCAAAATTGTTGAAAATCCCTCCATTTATAGAGGTTTTTGGGTAGAACAACATGACATAAATTCCACCCCTTCCCAACAATTATAACGGTCATATTGGAGTGGTAATTTGGTCAAATAAGCTGCTGGAATTAAGGAGCGTTCCGGGTCCGTTCCAAGTTTATTGTTCCCAACGGCTAACGCATCCGGGGCCAGATTAGGACTGGGCCGGAAAATGGTCTGGGCCTTTTTCCTTCATAGAAAATCCAGTCCGACATGAATTTTATGCGGGTCCGGACTGCTCAAGTTTTCACCGGCCTCGGTTCACTTGCTGGATTGAACCCAGTCCAGGTTAGGACTAAACACGTCGAGTTGCTCCTGGACCACATGTTGGTGGAAAGGGTATGTATGAAAGAATGGTGATTTGTCGACGGGGAGGAAAGTATCTTCTTCTTTCTTAACAAAAACATTTTCAAATTACAATTTAAAAAATACATTATTGAAAAGTAAAAATAAAAAGATTTGAGAGCCATCAGTCTCGATCTTTGTTTTTCTTTTTTATCGCCTTTCAAATCACTTTTCCCAATTTCCAGTACTTGGACGGGAAAATAGTGCAAAACACATCTAAACACCCACCCCTATAAATAGGCCTAGAATTTGAGGAAAAATATGAATATCTACCACTTTTAATTGCTATAGCCTTACAATTTGACTTGGGCATATCCAATGCAATCATGGCGTATTCATAGTCCAGTATAATTAAGCCACAACCCAAATTGATTATATGGATACTAGTAAAAAAAATTAAGTACTAAAAAAATTAAGGAACTATTGTTTGTATTTTTAAGTAATATAAAATATCTACAACACACGAATACATATATATACCAGTGGTTATATATAATTAAAAATGATGTACATAGATGTCTTATGTTAATAAAAGTGGTGTAAGAAACTGGAAAAAGTCAGCAACAATACGAACTGTCCTAATTGAGAGTGCATATTATTACATAATCTAATTATACACTCTTAAGGTTGTACTTAGATTAACTCATAGTTAGACCAAATAATTGAGTGTTTGTCTGTGTTTTATTTGATACATAAACCATCTCTTCCTAGACTTGTATTATCTAAACGAGTAAATTCACGTAAAATAAAACTTTTCTTCTGATATTAAAATAAAATTATTTAAATATATTTAAATTAAAATTTATTATATATATTTTTTTATATTTTAATTATAATTTGTTATGTATTTGATTTGATTTTAATTATAATTAGTTATGGATATATTTCTACTTTTCATAAAGATTCTTGAAAACGATTAGGTACGTAATATTATCTAATTATAAACAAATATCTTCTAACTCATGTGGTTAAGTTTG
Organism: Iris macrosiphon; assembly: GCA_036927795.1. NCBI lineage: Eukaryota > Viridiplantae > Streptophyta > Magnoliopsida > Asparagales > Iridaceae > Iris > Iris macrosiphon. Next base: position 176,893 of record JAYESA010000464.1, read on the forward strand.
AAGGTATTTTTTTAGGTTGGTTGAATTCGAATCCTTGTAGTATTATTTATAACAAATTTAAAAAAATTCAATATTTTTTTTACGTAATATTTTTTTTTTTAAAATAATTAAATGATGATATACATACGACTTAGACGGCTCACTTTTGAACCGTTTTTAAACCTCATTATATTATGGAAGATTTAAGAATCAACCACATCCGAGTATCTCCACAAGGAGATTAAGTAACACTTTAACATGAAATCCTTGATTTCGTTAGGTTTAGATTTCGCTGGCATCGTTTTGTTTTCATATTTCCCAGGTAATATCAATATTAACGTTGAACAATCCCTTGGCAATGTTAACTATTAATGGAAAACAATATAATGAAGACTACACTCCCTTGATAGTGATCCATTTTTATCCGTACAACACAATTTTAATAACATATTACTGTACCACAATTGTCATTCATATACTCTATTTTTAATTGTACCATACTATTTTATAAATATTATAAACTAAATAAATATTATAAACCAATCTCGGTAACAATTCAAATCTCAAGGACTAGCAACTAAGTAAAATATCAACCATATAATTCACTTCAATATTTTCTAATTCTTGTAGGAATCCAATTGGAGGAAAAGAACAAAGAGTTTCACAAAACAGCCACTTCTATATTCCACCTGATGGCCAAATTTCAGTAAGCAGTTCAACAGAGATTTCAGCTGTATATTTGACCACAACTGTATATATTGATATATACATGACACTAAAAAGGGAGCAGCACAATGAGTGTCATCCCTCGAGCGCGCGCGCACACACACACACAAACTAGACAGAACTATTGTAAAAGTCAAATAACAATTTCAACCATTTATGTACAGTTCATGTATCACTTGGTCATCTGATTGGAAGCAGTTGCAGTCAGGGGGTTTATACATCATACACAAGCAGCTTGCACTATACACAGCAGGGCCTGTAATAAGAAATAGCACTAGTTTAATTGCACAAGGACACAAAATCCCGTAAGAATAAGGATACCACCATATAAAGAACGTCTCAGAGCAGTAAGAATAATGGAGAACGCATAAGAAACATACATGCACAGTGTGTGGTGCCGGCAAGGAAGAAGGACACTGCTCTCTCCCTCAAACAAATCCTACAAAGCACCTTTTCCTGAAAACAAGGAGCCACGAAAAATCATAAAAATCAGTGGAACAACAAAATCCTTTACCAATCCCATCAAATGTATGCAAGTAGAAGTGCATGCTTGTTCTACAAAGTTCAAAACAGGAGGATAAGAACTTAACCTCCCCTTTAAAATATCTACAGAAGAATCTGAAATTTCAATACACAATCATAATAGCTTTATCAGAGGGTTCCGGGAGGGACCAAACCAGAACTTTGGCAATATAGAGAAAAGAACTACAGTGATCAAACAAGAAATGATAAAGTAAAGCAAACTACTAAGAAAATAATGTAGAAAAGGTTCGGTTGAGATGAGAGATAAGGGAGAAGAGGGGATTGAAGAGATCTAATAACAAAGAATCGGCTTTGTCATGAGTTATTTACAGTATACGAGAGAGAACTCTAACAACACATTGCCATGGAAGGTGTTGATCTGGCTGAAACAACAAAGACCAACAAGATAGCCACGAAGTACCATCACCAATTTTTGCCCCAAGCAAACACAAGGATAAGGATCTCCAAGAAATATTACTACAAGAAATCAAGACAATCCTTCAAACATAAGCCATAAAGAACCATGCAAAGCACTGCTGACCCAAGTTACTCGATTTGTACACTGCTTGCAATCTCCTGAATTTTTTTGCCACTGACATAATTCACACATCTGACATTGTATCTAATACAATTATTAGTAACTTTCACCGCTAAGGCTTAATAAAACAACAGCCTGAGTATGCCTAATGAATCAATGGCATCGACGACATCAAAGAAACATGCCTATGAATAGAACAATCTCTCTGAATACTAATCTGGCCACAAAATTTAATAGAACACTTTGTACAACTTTGTCAGGTAGGAACCCAATGAGACGAATTCACAACAACAATGTGTTATCACTTCAACAATTAATTGTTACAAAACTTCACGACTTAGAGAGACTTAGAGAGCCTGATGTCTGCGGTGCTCAGGTTAATGCATCAAGCGAAAAGATAAAAGTTCAGGCCTTTTTTTCATCAGATTTTCCCACTTGAGCAACTATTTACTCATTGTCAACCACTCCTGACCTAATGAAAGGTAACTCTCTTTTCCATTTATGTGTTTGATTCCCTCTCTGGGTGACAAAAAAATATTACTTCAATTGCATGAGATCAAACGATCTTTGAAACTTAAGCCACCAACAAACTATGCAACACAGTGAGCCAAGGTACTAAATCTGTAAATTGAAACCCTGCTTCCATACAAATTTCATTCTTGCCAAAAAGGACCTAACATGTAGAAAGTATATCCTGCCAACTGCATTCATGTCTCTAACATTGCATCTTATGCAATTAATAACTATGTTGCCAAATTATACCTGATTCGAGTACAACAATAAAATTATGGACATACACCCTCTCGATACAAATAGTGAAAATCTATTAACTTTCATCTGATCAATACCACAAAACTCAAAAAATTATAAAAGCATAGCCACAAAAGAGAGAACTCTACAATTCATGATGTAAACTCAAAACATTGTATTATCGGTTTAAGTGTTTCAGAAATGGTTAAAAGGGTAAAACCGCTATGGTTGCCAATATTAGTATTATATCATACTAAACGAAACTTATTCTAAACAATCCACAATGGTCATTGTGAGGCTGCCTAAACTTGTACAGTTCTGAAGTGTGCAATCTCTTTCCCAGGTCCAACTCCAAGACTTCCAACTTCGGGAGTTGGGGAGAATTTGTATTCTCAAATACCATAGCTGGGCATAATTCGAATTACCAAATGCCTAAACTTTGACGACCTCAAGTTCAGCTACATGCATGCATTTAAAAATCTTGCAATCCAAACAACCCACAAATGACTTTGTACACCAATAATCACTTTGCTGTCAAGTCAGATTGAAAGGATGCAAATGTCTCTAAGGGGATTCCCACTTGCCTAAACACC